>QMIH01001183.1:102914-113288 GCA_003987875.1 Clarias batrachus | reverse complement strand
TGTTAAAAGACCTTCACGGTTAGAAAGGTGCTAAATGAAGCACATAATAACATTACCGTTATGATGCCCCTAATTACAGTATTCAGCAACCATTAGAAAATAAAAAACGTAAATGATTCTAAACTCAGTCATTTATAATTCATAAGCTGGCGACAAATTGATTTAAAAAAATGCATGTATTTTACATGAATATAGCATGAATTATTACCAGCATAACCTTGAAGCGTTTGAATGCAATATTTTGACATATTGCTATTTCTAGCTATGGATTGATACCAATTACATGTATGTGTCAAGTTGACACCACTATCAGATTTGTAATGGATTAAAATAATGGATCAGTGTTGAATTTGAAGGACACTATGTGGGTACAAATTGTGTTCTAATTCATGCTCACCTCTGGTGTTTTGCATAATTTGAAAGCAGTATCTGAGGGATCCAGTAGGTGGTACAGTGGTTAGCTTAGCAGTTCCATCCGTCCATCCATCCATCCATCCACCTAGGAACCTCTATAATCCAACTCTTTGTCAGTGAGTGGGTGTGTCTGTGTGTGTACTTGTGCCATGCGATAAGTTGGCACCACGTCCAGGGTGTCCCCTTCTCCACCCTGAGTTCCTGTGACCCTACACAGGAAACTAACGAATAAATGAAAAACAGAATAATAATTACAATAATTTATTTGTAATCTGATCAATCAGATGTTCTCTGATCAATTTATTAGCCTCTCTGTGAAGACGGATCTGTTTATCGCATGGCAAAGCAAATAAGAGAAAGAAAATGCTTAATACGGAATACTGTGGTCACAATCTTACTTGATGATCCAGCTCATACAAATGTTTGATTAAGAAAAAAAAAAGTATTTAAAAAAAAAAAAAAGTAAAAAAAAAAATATTTGAACCAGATTTCTGAGAGGAAATTCTAGCTACGCTGTTGTTCTTATGTGCTGCACCGAGTAGGAGTACGCGCCAATTATGAGGCTTTGCACACAAATTGAACAAATTAAATAGAAACCCACACGATGATACCTTATTTTTCAGAGATAATTAATAAGAAAAAAAAGATTCTGGCTTACAGGATATGAAACTACACAACTTCATAAGTACTGTTTACAGATGCACAGTAAATTTCTTAACCAGCATCCTTCCAAGACCTTCAGCTGTGTACGTGTGAGGGCTGCACAAACACATGACATCCGCATCATTTCTAGGAATATTTGGCTGATAAAATATTAAATAGTGAATGCGCCTAATGTCGGTAAAGGTAAAGTGAGTCATGCTGACTTAACATATTACTAGAAACTAGCACTAGCATGTCACATGATGAATCAGATACATGTGATGATCCATGCTATAACATACTGTGTACTGTACATACTGTACGGCCATACACATGCGCACTTAAAAAAAATTAATTCATTCAAAAACCTGCAGCACTAATTGTCATGGTTGTTTGTTTGCTTTTTTTTTCTGCTGAAAAGTAACCAAGGGCATTGCGAAGCAAAAAATGCCATGTCTTTAGAAAAATCGGATGCTTGTGGCCATGAGGAGAGTTGCTAGGCAATGACTCACATCTTAGTCCAGAGAGGTTCAAATGTTAACAGAGTGCTAGTGTAACTATTTTTCTCACTTTGCACAAAGTGTGTTTGCTGAAGAGCTTTGGATGAGCGGCAAGCCGTCATCCCACGCAGTGCGACCGGGGGACGCTGTTCGCCTGTTATACGGCCGAGGCAGCTGCCGGAGATTATGACTTCAGAATTCTAACGTTCCTTGCACGCAGATGTCATCAAAGGAAGGTCGTGACTTCACTCATTCCAGTCGAGGACAGGAGTTAAAGATGTTTAACAATTCCACACATTTCCAACTGTTAGCATCCTGTACAAGTCGATCAGGGCGTGTCAGTTATACAGCGTTTATACACATGATCAGAATTCCAATCAGTTAAAGGTTTGCCAGGTGCCAAAAGTTTAAAACTAAATCAATCTAATTACAGTACGTAATTAACTTATTTTATTTCCTGGATTTCACAGATCACTTTTATTTGTGCATAGCCTTATTCTGTATGTTTTATGCTTTTAACTGTGTAAGTGTGTCATACTTTATGTCTGCTGGAGCGGCTCTCCAAATCTTGCTGTATTTTGTACAATACAATGACAACAAAGGCAGTCAATTTAAAACCAGCCATGAAGACAAACCACGCATTCGAAAGCTGGTTTCAGTGCTGCCTTGCTTGTGATGGAGACTATGTTGAGGAGTACCATGGCACTGAGGAAGAGTTACTTTATGAACATGCGCCAATTGAATGATCTATGTCAGTAAATTAAAAAGGTTATGACCACTTTTGCATTACTTTAGGTACACCCCTAATGACCATTTAACAACGGTCATTTTTGCAACGCAGCTTTACAGAAACAAAGAAAAAAATGAGTGAGGAAATGTGCATAAATCATAATGATCAGTTTGTCCCTGATGAGCAAGCGGAGGCTGACAGAGGCAAGGGAAAACTACCTGAGATAACAATAGGAAAAACCTTGAGAGGAACCAGCAGAGACCGACACGGAACCCATCCTTATTTGGTTGATATCCGATAGCAGGAATTGATCTGCCGTCATACTGTGTGTTAGGAGGCTGGAGGTTCAGTATAACAGGAAAAGTTAATATGGAGTCCACTTTCATTATTGGAGGCTCAGGTACAAACCTGATTGTGAGAAAGTCATCAGAAAACAGCAGTCTGCATTAGGCGAGTTCAAGACTATCTTCATGGTCAAGATGAACCGTCCCCAGTCCCCAGTCTCCAGTATCCCTAGCAGACCAGATGGTGCCTCAGTTCGATGAGAACTCCATCCTCAAGTGGGGCACCAGGATGAGTCAGACAGGTCTGGAGGTCAGACAGTTTCTGGATCACTGGCAGCTCAGGAGTGTCGTGTGTACAGGAGCTCAGCAGAGTGAGAACAGTTAGGTATGGTACCGGTCGCATAAAGTATAAAGTGAAAGTATATTTGGTGCAATCAGGGACTCCAACAGGACTAACTATGACAGCATTACTAAAAGGGGCGAACCAGAAGGAAACACAGACAAACCTTAAACGATCAACGAGGGTATCCATGGAAAATCTGTTAAATTGCTAAAATAATTGTTTCTGACTATTGTTTCTCAATAGCACAAATAGCACTTTGTGCTATTTGACAGACCCCAAAACTAAAGCATAACCTAAATCTTTCAAAAATTAGAAGGAAACTAGGTGCTTATGAACACGTAACCAATGTTTTCATTATTACACTCTCCGTGCTTAGGAAAGTACCCTTAACTTTTTAACAATTTTAACATGCATCTATCTTTCAGCTGGAAATGTAGCTCTAGTGGTACCCTTAAAAAGATTAAAGTTACAGAATTGGACCTTGATTACTTTTTAAAGAAAAGCATTAAAGGTACTCCACAAGGAATATTATACAGTTAGTGCACTTTTTTTCTTAGCGAATGTTTTAGGCAAAAAATACACTAAGTTTGAACATAAATATTGTCCACATTGAGTCATTAGTATTCCAGAGGCACTAAAACCTTGTGCAAAGGATGCTAAATTTCTCCTGCTGATTTTTCCAATGCAGTTTGCGAATCATTAGTAACCAGGGTTATTGCATGCATTTTGATAAGCATGAAATAATGCAGCACAACTGAGGTCGCTATACAACTGCACAAGTTCATCTRTTTTATTGAAGACATTGTCTTTCTTCTGCAGATTAGTCCTAATGGCTATGCAATGTTTTTTTTWATTCATGTATTACTATAAAAATGCATGATTAGCCTCGTTTTGCATGTAATTATAAAAACAGCTATTCCGATGTCTGTAATGGCCAAAACACAGCGACCTTTAAGCTACTGTAAAGGGTCTAAACAACACATAAAAGGCATTCGCTGATAGAAAGTGTACTTACTCTGGTGTGCAGATTAAAATTAATTAAATGACACACATTTACCAGTGACACATTTATCACTGATGTGATGAAACTCTCTTACAGAGTGGCCTGGACTGAATACACCAATCACCCATACAAAATAACCTGGATACATTAGCATTGATTATCAATTACATACCAGTAAACCGGTGACAGGATCATGGGCACGCAAGGCTCACCCGAGACCCGAGGCCAGCCCATCAAGTCCGATTCCACAGATGAGCCATTGCAGCACATGGTGCAACACCCGGTGCACACACAGGGCCCAGCAGGCGAAGGGCACGAGGTTGCCCACAAGGCCTCCAAACACAATCTGATTAAGCACTCATGGGATGTGGCAATCAAAACACAATCTGAGTAAGCACTCATGGGATGTGGCAGACGAACAAATGTGATCCACAGAGGCAACCCAGTGCTCCCAAAGGATCCACTGCTAGAGTCCTGGTGCCAGATACCAGCTGTCCTGCGGGCACAAGGGCAACCTACATAATACTTCTCATAATATATTGCCTTGTGTATATTTTATAATGGGCAACATGAATACGCCCAACAGAATATCTAATATGATTCCACATTTCTAGCAACAAGCTTCAGAATCGTGAAGGCTGCAATCTGATTGGTTCTCTGTTTACACCCTTGACTGGTTTCTTCATACAGAAAGTCAAAAAACCTGTTGATGTAATAGAACAAACTTTGAACTACTGTATATATTGTCACTGGTTTGAAGGATATTTCACATCAATCTCCTTTGTGAAACCTTTTTTTTAGCAAGACTATTGACATTGAATGTGTTTTTTTTTTCTTTCTGGAAAAAAACGTGCATGAAAAAATAGATTGTGGATTCATACTTGTAGTCGTATGGTTCTACAGCTAACCGGAGGGTCTTATTTCAAGGTTGGCTTCTTTTTAATTAGTTCATGTAATGTTTAAACAGTGTATCGATGTTGTTTATGACTGAAAGAAAAAAAAAAAACGGTGTGTGGTTGGTACTAGGGATCAACTCTTATTATTCATTTATTAATCGCTATGACTGGTCATAATAGTGGTAAGTATGTAAATGTAATCCTTTTCCATAAATTTCCCAGTAGGCTTCAGGAAACATGAGATATGTGGTCACCTTTTATGAAAGCCAAAATGCTCTAATCTGGTTTGAGGAGTTCAGTGAAACCTAATCACGGGAATATGGCGATTCATGTCATCCAGATCTTTCTGGAGGTCCTAAGTGACCACTGGGTTCAATTGCTTCCAACCGACTATACCGATATTCACCTTCATTCATGGACAGGGTTATACAGTAATGAATTTCCGCTCAGCACTCTCTCAGGACAAAATGCGGAAGTGGACAGTTTATTTCCAGTCTCTGGACAGCAGATTCCTGAGCTCTGTCTCATTAGTTTGTTCCCCAGGGAGACAACATCGTTGTCTCAACTGAACTCCCAGCATGCATATCTATTGCTCTACCTGTTCCTAGAAACAATTATCACACCGATGGGAAAATGTACCGTATGTGTTAAGGCTCGCGTTGCTCTCTAACTCTTGAGACATCTACTACACTATGTCTACTAATTATAAGGACTTAAGAACAGGTCCTAGGATGATTAAGAACAAGAATGCAAAACACATGCATTTAACAAACGGTATACTTTATAAAATCCTCACTGTGTACCAAGGTGACAGAGTACAAGGTAGTGTCTGAGTCTCCTAACACCACTATCAGATCAAGGACTAAGCGTGACCTGAATGAGTTTGTACAGATTACAAACATGGCTGGAGACAAAAGAGACAAGGAGGACAAGATGCTCTAGTTTTTTCTGCTACTCATCTGCTCCTGTACAGTATCTATGCCATTTGAGGACACTGTTTTTGTGCTTTGCTGAAGGCTAGGATTTCTGCTGCAGAAACAACAAAGCAATTAAGGATTTTTTGKTTTTTTGCTTGATTCATTGAAAAAGACAGGAAAATAACAAAGAGAACAAAATAGAGTGCCCATGAAATTGAAGTTGCTATGTGGGAGTCTCTTGATGAAATTATTATTACTAAAGGGGCCTGTTGTTGTTAGTCTTTCAGCTGCTTCTGTCTAGAGGTGTCGCCACAGTGGACCATCCGATCCGCACACAACTTGGCACAGGTTTAATGACGCAACCCATCCACTTTATCCTGGCTTACATCCAGTGGCTGGAGTTTGGGCATTGAGTGGGAACTGAAACCGGGCCTTCAGCATGGTGGGCTAGAAACCCCCCATGAGCCATTACTGTCCCATTACTAAAGAGACATACTGTATAGTTACCAGCAAATATGGGTCAGTTTTGATTGTCGTAGAAGGTAGACTAGAGTTTATTGTGTGTATCTGTTTTTATTCACCATCTACAAAATGGATTCTGATGCAATTACATGACAGGTACTCAATTTACACTATATCCACACAACTAATGTGACATAATTGACACAATCCAAGATGAAAGGTAACTAAGTCCATTTACTTTGTTACTCTATTTATGTACAGGATTCATGCATATGAACTTTACTTGAGTAATTTTATTACTGGATACTGATTACTTTTACTCTATTACATCCTACAAACAATATCTGTACTTTTACTTTACAACATTTGTGCATGGCATTGTTTTACATCAGGCATTTCAAGTGGTAATATCACCAACTGGTCAGGTTATATGTACTGTAATTGCGTGATTTACCTTCCCTCTGTAAAATGCAATACAATGTAGCATGTGTTTAAAATCAGAAGCAGAAATGATTGCGATTATGAGAACAGCATGTTCACAGTTTTGGGAGAGAGAGAGAGAGAGAGAGAGAGAGAGAAATGTGATGGTGAAAACCTTCTGTAATTTTTTTTCAAGTATAAATGTAAACTGAGTTATTTTACATGGACAGTACTTGAGTAAAATTTTACCTCTACTTTTACTCTATTCAAGTACAAGATTTGTGTACTTTGTCTGCCACAGTACATAGCAGGCATTTGGAAATACTTAATAAAATAACTATAGTGGAAGTCCTTGGGTTCAAGTTTGGCTTTTTCCAGTGTTGTTGTTGTTTTTTTTTCCCCCCAAATTTCTCCCAAATTTACTCGTGTCGAATTCCTCCCCGTCACTAGGAGGCTCCCTTACATTAAGKCTACTACTACCACTCAGCCGGGAGGGCCGAAGACTATCACGTGTTTGCTCCGAACCACGTGACGCCAGCCGACTGCCTCTTTTCGCACTGCTCGCTCGCGCACCATTGGTGGCGGCGCARCACACTCGGAGGACAGCGCCATCCGCTTCTTCTGCTTGCGTGAGCTCACAGACGCCCCTGATTGGCTGTAGAGCCGTGATTAATGTGGCAGCATTAAGTACCTCTCATCCCTCCCGTCTGAGAGAGCTCGGCCAATCAGCTCTCTCTAGACCTCCGGCTGCGAAAGGCTACAGCATACCTTGGGAATCGAACTAGCGATCTAGCGAACTAGGGCGAGCACTTTACCACTGCGCCACTCTGAGGCAAGCTCCAGTGTTTTAAATACAGCATGGTGTTGAAGTAGTACAGGAAGGTGGGATGGAATGGGAAAATATTCAGTATCTAGATGTTAGGATGAAAAAGCTTGCATGCAATTTGGATTAGTTTTAGGAGTTCATGAAAAAAAACCCTTTACAGTAATCCAACCATGAGACGACCAAGCAAGTACCCAAGTGCAGAGGAAACTTTGGGTTCTTCAAAGAAGAAACATGAAGAATCAATTCAGGCTAGGATATCTGCAATGGATAATTGATTGTTCAAAAATGCACTAAAGTTTCTTACATTACCAGATGTGTGTTTTTTTTTTTGTTTTTTTTTTTAAAAAGATTTGAAGATCTTGACATGGCATCTCCAGGGATATCGTCGATCTTGCTGGGATTCGTTTCGGCTGATGAGCGGCATCCATAAAACGATCCATGCAGAAGCTCAGCAGCTTTGAGATTGAGTCATCAGCATATTGAGATCCCATATCGAGAAATGAGAAAACTTATTTCTTGACACAGGTTGATTGTACTGCCTCATGGTACTGTAGATGGCAGTTTAATGTTAGCAGTTCAAAGTCATTGGGTTCATGTGTAGGAGAGGAAAAATACAACAGCTGCAGCCTGAAACCACTGTTTTGCAAACATCCAGTCTACATTATATAATAACGAATATGACAAAGTTGCAATGAGAATAAGGAAAAAAAAGGAATCCTACATGAATGAAAACAATATATAGAGCCTGCAGTAATATGTTTAAATATACAAATATATATAAATATAAATACTACAGTAATTTACTGGAGGTATTAAAGTTATGTCGATGGTTGGATTGAGTGTTTATCATTCAATCATCAATTAGCCATAGTATCAACTCTTCAWTAAATCCCCAAACAGTTCAACCCTATAGTTGAGTTGCCAGCTCGATATCCAGTACATACACCTGAATTCAGCAGAAATTCCTGGCACATTTTAGTGACAAAGCTCACACCAATGCCAAAATACAAGACAGCTTGCTGAATAAAAAAAAGCAACAAATCAATGGCTTTTGGATTTTTATCAGAATTTTTTTTCATAACCCCCCATATTTATGCTTTAATACCTGATAACAAGGTCAATAATTACACGAAATGAACATTCAGCATATCCTAATGCAGAAATCGAGATTTATGAGAAGAAAAGTTTTCTGGCTGAGAGATGATTATGTTTTATGTTTCTCCTTCATGCACCACTTTTCATCTAGGACAATATGCTTTCGAACAAAAATCTATACCTAACGTTTACTGCTGTTCAATAAATTCCAACTGTAGTAAACATTTTTTTCTAGCCACTGCAGAGGAAACCCATTTGAACATGGGGAAACATGAAAAACTCAACCTGAGTTCAGGATTGTACCACAGACCCTGGAGCTGTGAGTTGGCAAAACTACCCCCTGTGCCACTCAGCAAACCTGTGTATAAAAATAAATAAATAAATAAATAAATAAATAATCCAATTTTTATAAAAAATATCATTGATGGGATAGTGCTTAGCACTGTAGCCTCACACCTCCAGGGTCTGGGATTGATTCCTGTCTTGGGTCTCCCCATGCTTGGTGGGTTTCATTCAGGGATTCTGCTTTCCTCCCACCGTCCAAAGACAGATTAGGCTAATTTGTGCTTGTGTCCTGCAATGGACAGCCACCACGTCCAGAGTGTACCCCGTCTTTGGCCACAAGTCCCCTGGGGTAGTCTCCAGGCTTCCTGCGGCACTTTACAGGAAAAGTAGTATAGAGAATATAARTAAATTATTATTATTATCTGGTCTGGTACCAAGGATAAGTCATTAACTATTATATATATTGCTTTTTTTTTAAATCATTTGAGAGTCGAGGCAATTGTTAGATAATGTTGTTGGATTTAACCAGGACTTGTAACAGCTTAGAAAATACAGCATCAAATCAAAATCACTAACCTTAAAGGCCATTATTTTTGCTTAATGCGATTTAGCTGATAGAAACAAGATTGTGGGAGTATTTACCCAATAATCATATCTGGACATATTGTCAATGCCATCTTTAAACTCCAGTGATTCCTGACAAAATCTACTCTTTGACCACATGCTGATATTTGCATTTAGGGCTGTCTACAGCCAGACTTGAATCGCAACTCCTCATAAATTCTAAACACACCTACTGTAGACCCAGATCTCTGACTCAAATAAGACTAGAAGGCATGGATTGGGTGTGGATTAAAATTCCCAAGCTTGTCCTTAATTCTCCAAAAACAGACCCTACACCCCAATTACACACACAACCTACAAACCAAATAGACATTTTAAGATATTAAATGCTTTACCTGAGAGTCGAGGCAAGCATTAGATAAAGTCTCTGGATTTAAACAGGAGCTTGTAATAGCTTAAAGAACAGAGCATCAAAGGAAGCTTGGTACAGCACTGGTCTCTTTGTAAGATATTTCTTTCCTTAATGTTATAACATTTGCCCTTTAATATTTAAACACAGTGATTATTTAGTTGGAAGCTCAATCACAATAAAATGCCTCTTTTTCTCATTATTTAATGTGTTTCTGTTAAAGCAAGACTACATCAATATTTACCCAATTATATTCAGCCGTGTCTACTCTACATCAGTGCCATAAACCATGAATCTTCTGGTCTCCAAACAAACTGTGAAAGTCTAGACCCAAAATGTGACTCTTTAGCCAGGTCTGCCCAAAAAAGCCCACCTCCACCCAGACCCCAAACCCAAGTTCACCCAGATGCCAAACCCTTCTTTGCTCAGACCCCAAAGCTAGCTTCTCCCAGATCCCAACCCCAAATGCACTCCACTCAGACCCCAAACCCAAATGCACCCAGACAACAAACAACTCCACCCAGACCTTAAACCAACTCCATCCAAACCCCAAACCCAAATGCAGACAACAAACAACTCCACCC
>QMIH01001183.1:87848-102166 GCA_003987875.1 Clarias batrachus | reverse complement strand
ACAACTCCACCCAGACCCTAAACCAACTCCATCCAAACTCCAAACCCAAATGCAGACAACAAACAACTCCACCCAGACCCTTAACCATCTCCATCCAGACCCCAAACTGAGCTCCACCCAGAACATAAACCCAACTGCACCAGACAGCAAACCCAATTTCACCCACACCACAAACCAGCTCTACATAGACCCCAAAAACAACTTCAATTCCACCCAGGCCCCAAAACCCAACTCTATCTAAACAACAAACCCAACTCCACCCAGACACTAAATTTGTTTACACCAAGGAAGTTTAACTTACACCCCTCTACACCCAGATCATAAGCCCAACAATACCTAATCCTTAATTACAGTAAACCAACTACACCTGACCAACCCAAATCAGCATCCAGACCATAAATCTATTTACATTCACATTTTTGTCATGTTTATTATTGTTTCTAGAAAAGTTATGTTTAAATAATTTTTCTTATTTCTTTTTATGGCCTGTATTTTTCATATCCTGCCTTATGTCGAATGACTCATACAGTGCATTAAAATGAGCATTACAGGATTTGGGTGTGGGCAGAAGCCCTCTGTGCTTTTATGTGTCTTATGGTTTATACGAGATAATGCAGAGAGAGAGTGGTGTGACATCAATGAAGTCGCTGCCAGTACACAGATCCATTTGAAACGCTTAAATAGAAATGTCTTCCAAAGGCTGACAGGAGGGAAAGGTGGGTGCAGATTTTAAAACCCACTGAGCCTGAGTCATACTTCAATTCTTTTTTAAATGAAGTCCTGTCAGTTTTAGCTTAAAAAAAATTTTTTTTTTATTCCTCCCCTCCTCCAAACGTTTAGGAAGTATGCTCATCAAAAATACATACAGTATATTTGGCTCATGTAATGAGGAAATTATCCATCTGATAAGTTTCTTAAATCGAAGACTACGAATATGAAAGACTCCAGGTTTATCCTTCATTGCCAGGGGAACATATTACAATCACAACTTGGGTTGTGCTGCCACCTGCTGTTTGCTGAATTGAAAAAAAAAAGTTACTATTGCAAAACAAAACAATACTCTTTCTTTGGTAAAATATGCACAAGGAAATGGAAGTATTATGGCCGGGGAACAGTAAAAAAATACAACAACAACAATCGTGTTTTCATTGAATACACTTCAGGATGTGTCCTAATGATCACGACTTCAGTCAACATGTCTTTCCAAATGCATCTCAATGAGCAACCATGAGTGCTAAATCATCTGGAAATATATATACAGTATATATGGAAAGAACCACAAGAACATAAAGGAGCACATACACTATAAGTTCTGATGGGTTTTGATGGGAAGTTCTGATGGGCACAGTCCAGTTCAATTCATTCTTGTCTGGCTTAAGTTCCCAAATTTACGACACCATTAAATAAAGTAGTAATGTTTTACTCCCAGAACAGAGTTGTTTTGTTTTTGTGTGCCTTGGTAATGCTGTCCAGGACTTCTACACGGTAAAGATACCATAGTAGTCCAATTGCACCTGTACCATGATACTTATTTGCTGATATATAACTGTACTTGTACCACACTGTGGTACCTACTGTAGTTCTATCATGATGCATATTGGTTCAATGGTACATATACTATAGTATGGCACATGTTCCACAATGTACCATAGCATGGTATTATGGAACACTGAATACGGTCAAAAATATATTATAAATGTTTATGTGCCACAGTGGCTTACTGGTTAGTACTGTCACCTTGCACCTCCGGAATCCAGGTTTGATTCCCGCCTCGGGCTCTGTGTGCTTGGAGTTTGCATGTTCTTCCATGTGCTTGGTGGGTTTCCTACAGGTACTCCAGTTACCTCCCACAGCCCAAAGACATGCAAATTAGACTAATTGGTTTTTCCAAATTGTCTATAGTGTGTGAATGTTGACTGGAGGTCCTACGAAGGTCGTAAAAGCGGGGCGGGGGATAAATACAATGGTCACCCTTGGCTTCCACTGTCTCTTGTCGGACTACAGAGTTTCCTAGATGGATGTACCATAATAGTAATACCATTAAACATAGGTAACATTAATTAATGTCCATAGTGTATGTTAATAATATGGTACTGCCTGTACTATTCCATACCAGTAGAATGTACTAGCATATAATAGAAGTATGTACTAATTACATAGTGTACCATAGTACCAGCACAGGTCCTAATTAAGTGCCACAGTACCTACCTGGTGATCTATACAGTCCTACTGTAATTTGACTTTTTTTTTTTTTTTTACTATTTGACCAGATTGAAGATACTTTAGTTTCTCTTGTATTTTACAGTGTAATTGGCACACTCACTGTCAGCCTGCGTTAACTGCAGCACCATAGCTCCATAAATAATAAATATGTCATTTAGACAGCCCTGATTTAAATCCCTGTGCACCRACACTTTCATGCATTTATTTAATCAGTAAATCAAGTTGCAGTAGAGCGTTAAAACCAAACATTTTAAATCATGCAGATACAGTACAGGTCGAGAGCGTCAGGTTTTCTTCCCATCAGCTGCAGATTGAAAAAGACCAGGTGATGTTGTCCAAGTTTATTGAGTCCCTGTATTAGGGTTGCCTCATGTCCTGGTTGTTGATTGACAGGACAGGAACCGGGTATATTGTGCTGTTGTTGCCTATCCATCTCAATGTTTGGTTAAAAGTTAAAAGCCTTTTGAGATTTGCACAAAGTGTTTATTTGAGGTGCGATAGATTTCCTGTCAGCTTCAACCAGTCTGGCTATTCTGCCTTGATGATAAAACTATGTTCGCAAGTAGAAAGCAGCAATGTAGTGATATGAGGAAAACATGGGGTTTTATTCTGGAACTCCTGAGCAGAAGATCCTTTCCAATCTTGAAGGGATAGTGGAAAGTTATGGCATATTCAGTACAAATTTAACTATTTTCTTTCCAAGGACCTAGTTTCGGTAACCCTACAGCGAATTCCAGTGAAAGAAATGTGTCACTAAATGAACTAACTCAATTTAGTTCAGTGGAACTGCAAAGGCTTCAAATGAGTCCCAGCTGAACTTTGGTTTGCATTGTTGCATAGAACAAGGGTTGTGGAATTTTGCTCACACCCCGATTACTCACATTATACTCGTGTTTGTCGGGTTCAAAAACCGTGTTCTGTCAGATAGTCAGTGGAGGTTTCGGGGATGTCAACCTGCATCTTCTGAAGCTGCTTTTCAACATTACTGTACCTGCTAGATTGTGTTAAGGGCACTGAAAAAAATCAAAGGGCATAATTCTCACAGTGCTTTATGCTTTATCTAGGTGAGAAAGATCACGTTGAAGAGCATCAATGATAGCATCATCCACACCAACCTGATACAAGATTCAAGATTCAAAGAACTTTATTCATTCCAGAGGGAAATTGCTTCGTCTTGGTTACAGCTGCTTACTGTTTTTTCTTTTTTAAAAGAATAGATTAGACAAGGGGAAGGGTGAGAAAAAAATACTTAAAAACACGTAAGTAAATACAGTGGAACCTCGGATTGCGAGTAACTCGGTTTATGAGTTTTTAAAAACATTTTTTTTTTACTTGAAAAACGAGCATGTCTTGGTTTACGAGTGCCGAGTTTTTTAACACCGACACACACACACACACACACACACACACACACACTCTCGCCTTTACACACCCCCTTTTTATTTAAATTTTTTTCCTTTACAGCAGTGATTCCGTTAATCTGCGCTCACGCGAGTTAAAACAGTGTTTCCGTTGAGTGTGTGTTTGTTGTGAAAAAGCAATGTGGGGGGCGGGAGGAGGAGTTTTCCTGTGTAAGACGTGGCGAGGGAAGGGGCTAATTCCAGACACACACACACACACACACACACACACACAAATACACGGCGCCTGCACGCACAAATGGAAACACTTACCTGTTGGGATTTATTTTAACTTTTTTTTAAAGGTAAAGTGCAAGTTAATTTGTTTTATTTTTACTTTATATATTGTATTAATTATTGTTCTGTATTTATTTTTTTGGGCTGTGGAACGAATTATTTGAGTTTTCATTATTTCTTATGGGAATATTTGATTTGGTTTACGAGTGTTTTGGAACACGAGCCCACTTCCGGAACGAATAATGCTCGTAATCCAAGGTTCCACTGTACGGCATTGCACTTTGAGTCATAATTGAATGGAAAAAGCATAGCATTGGTAAATGACTGTGGGAACAAGTTTTGTATACAGTGTTAATGTAATATTGGATCATTTATGACAGTTATGACCCACATAGTGTAAACGTTACAGAGAGGAGTTGTATCATTTTATGGCCATTGGTAGAAAAGGTCTCTGTAGAACTCTAACCTCTGGTTAGAGAGCACACTGTATACCTGATGAGAAAGATTTATTATACTGTATTTTGGACAGAATCTGCCTCTTTGCCACGCCCTCAACAGAGTCCGGCTCCATGCCTAGCACTGATCCGGGTCTTTTAATAACCTTGTTAAAAAATGACACGCTCCGCAATGGATTCATAGAACATTCAAAGAATGGTGTTGCAGACTTTAAGGGACCTGAGCCTTCGCAGAAAATACTGTACAACCTGCTCTGTTCTTTTTTGAAGAATTAGGTTAAGCGTCGAGGGCGGTATACAAACTGCTGTGGGTCTTGGACAGTGCAAAACTGAATCACTGGGGAGGCCTTATCAGACCACATCACCCTCACATTGTTCACATTGAGCTTATTTTCCCGCTTCGCATCTCTAAAGGGTTTCTTTTTTTCCTTCTGATCACTGGTAATCGAGAGTTTGTTGTTAGAGGAATGACTCACTGTCCTAATAGGGATGGTACTGTCATCATGGAAGGTTAGGTTCTCCGATATGCAGTCTGTCAGGGAGATGATGTACCGGCTCGCAGCGTGCATTTCAGTCTGTGGCTTCAGTGCAGCCCTGCCGAGTCTCATTAGCTGCCTGTGTCCACCTTCATACAGTCCATGTGGTCACAGGCTGCTGCTCGGTGATGAGTGTGTAGGTGGGGGTGAGAAGAACCAGGTTGTGGTCTGATCATCCGAGACAGTGAAGGGCACTTGGATGTGTATGCAGTCTATGCTTTTAATTCACATTTGATCTGTCTGTTTTTACTGAATCCTTCATTTGTTCTCAACCTGAATTGAATTTAACCTGTCTTTGTTTGCTTTAAATGGTCTGCATAAATAAATAAATAAATAAATAAATACAACACTATCACCTGAGCTTGCTCACGTGGGTTGGTTTCTGTGTTTGCTAACCCGAAAACCCAGTGCTAGCCTGAGCGCTTCTGTTGCTTTAAACCACTGTTTTAGCACAAGCTTGTGCTTTTCCTAGTTTCATTTTATAAAAAGAATTTGTTTTGCATTGTGAATGTACAGTACTACATATGCACTCTTTATCTATAATGATTTGCTCATGAGATAAAGCAAACCCAGAGCGTTTTACGAGTTAATCTTCCTCTAATACCTTTTATCCAGCGTACTGTACTCCCAAATTAAACCGGTTTTTGATGTTTGCTGACTGATAATCTTTGAAAGTCTGAAATTTAACTTCATTTAAATCCTATTGATGTTCAGTACCTCAATTATTTATCGAATGGGAAAAATCTAAGGGTATGGATTATACATATATTAAGCAAGAAAATCTCACACTAAACGCACGTAACCAGGCCAAAGAAAAGGTAAAGCATGTTCTGAAAATTAGAAATAAAATAAACTGCTCCAGATATTGGCTTTTGGCTTGTAGACAAAATATCTAAAAGGGTGCTTCTTCTTCATTTCACTTCTCCACATCTTCTCTGTCACTCCAACCTTCCGAGTATCCTCCTCCCTCCTTACCACATCCATACTGTACTCCTCCTCCTCTTGGGCCTTCCTCTCCTCCTCCTGCCTGGCAGCTCCATCTCTAACTTCCTCCTCCCGATATACCCCTCATCCCTCCTCTGCACATGTCCAAACCATCTTAATCTCGCCTCTCTAAATTTGTCCCCAAATCCTACTTCCTGCACTGTCCCTATAATACTGTATACTCATTCCTAATCTTGTCCATTCTTTCTCACTCCCAAAGCAAATCTCAGCATCTTCAGCTCTGCCACCTCCAGCTCTGCCTCCTGTCTTTTTGTCAGCGGCAACTTCTCCAAACTTGTCTCATTGCTGTCCTKTAGACTGTGCCTTTCATTCTTGCTGATACCGCAGTTGTGTTTGAAATACCAAACACATTTACAAGTTTAAGGTAAAAGGGTATGAGGGTAAAAAGTTACATTTTGTACTCTTAGTTACCCTCCTTAGTACTTAATATCATAACTAAACCAAGCCTGTCTAACTCACTAGATTCTGGCATATTGACTTCAATTTCAATAATTGTTTTTCCCSCCAAAAATGACCAGGATCATATGATTTTATTCCTCTCTGTGGCATATATTTTAAGCAGACTCATTTTTAAAAATATCTTATCGATAATAGCTCATTGTCACTGAGTATATTATCAGTCTTTTTCAGTAGTCTTGCACCTCCAGGTTCCGGGTTTGATTCCCACCTCGGGTCTGAGTGCCTGGAGTGCCTCGGGTATGGTGGGTTTCCTCTGGGTGTTCGGGTTTCCTCAAACAGTCCAAAGACATGCAAATTGAACTAAGTGACGTTCCCAAAATTGTGTGTGTGTGAATGTTGACTTTTTATGTGCTACCAAGGTTGTAAAAGTGGGAATATTGTACAGTAAGTACAATGTCCACCCATGGCCTCCATTGTCCCTAGTTGTACTTTGGTAATTTTGGTTTTCTCTCTCAATCCAAAGACATGATGATTTGGCTAATTGGCCTTCCCAAATTGCCCAATGTATGTGAACGAATGAATGAGGGGTGTCTGTGAATGTGCCCTGCACTGGATTGGCACCCTGTGATAGGCTACAGGCTCCCCATGACACAGTATAAGAGTGAGAGTGAGTAATTATCATATTGCCTAGTTCTTACTAGCTCTGCAATATTTCAATCTTGCTATAGTTTGGAAACTATAGAAATAGAAATATTGTTAATTTTGTGAAACATGCAAATGGCATTCCCATAACTATAGCCATTAATGCAAAATGTTGCCAATGTCTCAGGGTGTAAATACATCCMTATACTGTCCTGATCTCTCTCCAAGCCTTCATCCACTAAGTGAAGCATATGCAGTCCTGTCAAGGTTACAGCAAACTTTCTACCATGATTTTGACTTGAACACACCTGATTTTATAACGAAGTAAGACATACAGTAAAAGGGTCATGGGGGGTTAAGAAAATGCTACACAGCTTAATATAAAGCATGGCCTGTTTGTTATTTATAAATCTTGTTGCAGCCCCAGTGTGGACCACCAGAGCGCACTCTCGTCCCATCATGTACTCACATCCTCAGGAACTGCGAAAGCCCTGAATATCTCATGGACAGGCTCACGAGAATAACGAGACCCATCTAACCATAGTAACGATGCTGGAAATGTGAACGGTCACATGTGTTTGACCCGAGGATCAATCAATATCTCCCTCTTTGTCTCTTTTTCTTCCTGATTGTGACAAAAGAGTACAAAATGATTACACCTTTAAGTGCTTTATTATCTGATTAGCACGTTTTTGTTCCATCCATTCTCCCCTCTCTCTGATCGATGAGCAGTTGCTCTCTCGCTCTCTCTCGCCATTCATTCTTTGCTGTGATTATATTAGAATGAAGAGCTTTCACATTGGGAAACMTTTATAAGGACAGAAAATGTTTCTTCTTTGTTGTATTGTTAAGAAACCAAAACTAAGTGAGTGTGTCCTTGTCTACCGCAGAGCTTATTAATATTAATTTGACTATTAATACAGTGTTTTCTACTATATATAACTATACATTATTTAACACAAATGGTTATTACTCAGCACAGGATTTCGGTGTCAGCTTAATCCTATCCCATCCTTTAAAGTGAAGGCCATTCCTGTACGACAGAACCAGGTTTTTAGACTGGGTTATCAATAAACACAAGGTCATGCATAATGCAATGACCGTCTGTTTGAGGAAGTGCTGTCAGGAAAAAATGATAATCTCTGGCCACCTTTTCCACATGCCAACAATAGAGTAAAGGTCTTAGAGCCTTTAGGGGAATGGAGAATGACATTTGGAAAGCTTTTGGACTATATGTCATCGTTTCCTTTCACGTTCTAGAAAATCAAGGGATGAATATTGAACATGGCTGCATTTCCATCACTATTCAGCTAAATGGGTAGCTTATTTAGGTCAATGATCACCAGGTCCYATATAGTCCTATATTACTGCTATTACTGCKTATTAGTTCCATTTAGCCTTACATGAGGTAGTCATGGGAGTCATGAGGTGTACACCATAAACAGTATCTTGAGAATTAGAGGGTTAGGAAATGTGGTACAGAGCATGGTTTAATTAGTATCTAGAACGAATTTGAAGCTTCTTTCGGGATAATGTAATGTTGCATATAATGTTTATATGGTGATATAGTACGTCATTAGCATAGCAGTCATATAAAACCTGCCATGTGGTAAGATATGAGATAATTGATAGCATGTTCTGTATGTAGAGTGAAAACAGAACAGCGTCCAGGGCCGAACCTTGTGGGACTTTGGTATAAAAAGTCTGCAGTTGATGCAGATCCCACATGCAAATCCTTTAAGGTACAAAGCAATTCACTGCCACTAACCCCTAATTCCAAGGCTCACCCAGAGAAATAGGAAGMTTTTCAGACTGACCGTGTCAAATGCTGCTAAGAGATCAAAAAGGATTAACTTGGATGAGCTAGAAGTATGAGGCTTCTTTGCCACCAGGGTAGGYCCTGTGCTTTGAAACCAGGCTGCTTAGCATCCCACTGGTCTCTCCAACTCCCATAAGCAAACATATACAGTACTGTATGTTACCTATCTAGACTCATGTTTGTGATGTTCTAAAGTTTTTATTAGCWTGACTTTGGTTTGCCTGTTTACTCATCATTGTCTCCGCCGATCTTCTGACTTTCAGCCTGCTTATCTTTCTTGATTGTACGTACTGTACATCTGCCCTGATTTTTGTCAATATACTCTACACTRACCTGTATTTCTGCATCCAAACCTGWGTGCTCCATAACAGTTTGGATCAGTGCTGTGAAACTACAGCCAGTTTACAGTACAATATCATTCACTCTACTATACAGTGGTGCAGTGGGTATTGTTTTTGCCCCACAGCTTTATGGTTGCTAATTCCATCTAGAGCTCTATCTCTGTGGAGATTCATCCATTCTTTCTGGGTTTGCATGGGGCACAGGCTCTCCAATTTTCTTTCACATCTTTAAAAAAACAAGATGGATGTGTTAATTGGCTACTCTAAATTGCATCTACAATGTGAATGTTTGTACACATGGTGCCCTGGGATTAACTTGTGTCCCCAACTTGCATCCAGAGTTCCCTGTATAGACTCCTGCTCCACCATGACCCTGACCAGGATAACGAGGTACCTGCAGAAATATGAATAAACACTACTGTATGTGGTGGCACGGTGGTGTAGTGGTCAACACTGTCGCCTTGCACCTCCAGGGTCCGGGTTTGATTCCCTGCCAGGCTCGATTCCTGTCTCTGTGTGCATGGAGTTTGCATGTTCTCCCCGTGCTTGGTGGGTTTCCTCCGGGAACTCTCCACTGCAGGAAAGACATGCAGATTAGGCTAATTGGTGTTCATAAAATTGCCTGTAGTGTGTGAATGAGCGTATGACTATGTGTCTGTGTGCCCTGCGATGGATTGGCACCCTGTCCAGGGTGTACCCCGCCTTGTGCCCCAAGTCTCCTGGGATTGGCTCCAGACCCTGCGACCCTGAATACAGGATAAAGCGGTATAAATGATGAGTGAGAGAGTGACTACTGTATGTTATGTAATATAGAAGAAAGATGGTTATTTTTAGTTAATGGTAAATGATAAGTCTACATATCCCTATGTTTTTGAATTGCTGTGTTTGTGTTCAGTGTGAAAATGCTGCGATAATAATGCAGTGCTGTAATCACATGCTCCCTGAGAGCCCATTGCTCAGCTCTGAGGTGTCATAACTCACCGAAGTCATGAAGGTCACTCGTGGAAATGTTGTGGAAATACCAGCACAAAAGAAAGTCATCCTTGACTCAGTTTTCTTTCTTGCCTTCTTGTGAAGTGCTGATTTAGAGCGCAGAAGGGCACGGCATATGAGACGCCTCTTCATACATTTAGTCCAAAGCAGCTGGTCGGCAGTAAAACACGCAATAATCCTTTATTTGATTTCATTCCGTGGCTCCATCTCTGCCTTCCTTCAGAGTGCTGTAAACTATAATACGAAAGTACATACTCACTGTGCATGATAAAAAGACAAAAAGTCAAAGGAGAATAATAACGTGCACATGATGCTGTAACTGAATGTTCTGTCACACTGGAAATGTCAGGTCAGCATYAACTGCTCACATATTCATCGTCTTCACCGACATGATGCCCAGCAACTCAGTTCATTATTACCGCAGCTCCTGAATGTTACCCTGTTTACTGCATAGCGTTTTTTTTTCTCCCACGAATGGTCTTTTTTTCCCATCCATTTTATCCAATGTGCAAATCCACCCCAGACGTGAGCTATAAAAGAATCATGGATGTATCTTTTAAAGTTTAGTTGCGGTGGTTTACATCATCTCCATTGTGTCCTCATTGCAAGCTCAGTAAGAAAACACAAAGGAAAATCAAGGGAGGATGAATAAATCACCCCAAATGCAAATCTAAACACTATGGTGGCCCAGGTAGAGAGTTCRGTGTCCGAGGCTCAATCCTGAGATCGGGGAATCCTGTCTGTGTGGAGTTTGGTTCCCTCATGCCTTAATAACATGGCAGTTTTATATGCTGCCCTGCAATGCCCTGGCATCCCATCCAAATGCTAGTATATACTGTACACCAATACACCAATCAGCCATAATGTTATCACCACTTAACATTAACATATTAATTAATAATTGATAATTATTGTTAAAGAATGWTAGAGGTTGAGCTGTCAGGCAGGAGGAGAAGAGGAAGGCCAAAGAGGAGGTTTATGGATGTGGTGATGGAGGACATGCAGGAGGTTGGAGTGACAAAGGTAGATGGGGACAAATGGTCCGCTGTGGGGACCCCTAATGGGAGCAGCTGAAAGAAGGAGAAGAAACTGGTGACATGGTACACCCTGTGGGGAGCAGTTGTTTCCTAGTCCGATCCCACAAAAAAGCCAATGCAGAAAAACTCACTGGCGATAGAAAGGCACCCAGTGCACCACAACCTGTCTCACATAGAGCCCAGCAGGCAAAGAGTTGAAGGCTGCTGACCCGAATTCKAATTCAATCAAGCACCCATGAGATGAGTCGAACCCCACAAACGAGTCTGAACCACGGAGGCCACACCTCACAACCCACAAATCAAAAAGATCTGCTGCCAACATCCTAGTGCCAGACACCACAGTGTACCCCTACAGGTCTTCTAGAGCCTTGCCCTGAGGGGCCAGATCTGCCCAAGGAAGTGTGGGGACATGGCAGCAGCACAAGAAGAACATAAACAATCTCACTTACTCACTCACTCACTCACTGTCCTGGAGAGCCTGGAGCCTATCCCAGGAGACTTAGAGCATGAGGCATGGTACATCCAATCCATCGCAGGACACATACACACTCATTCAAGGCAATTTCGGAACACCAATTAGCCTAATACGCATGTCTTTGGACTTTGGGAGGAAACCCAGAGGAAACCAACCAAGCACGAGGAGGACATGCAAACTCCATGCACACAGAGGCRGGAATCGAGCCTAGCTAGGAATCAAACCCGGACCCTAGAGGTGCAAGGCAACAGTGCTGTGTTGGGATCATTCTTTCACCCCTCATAAGCTATTACTGTATGTAAAAGATTTTAAATGGACTCAAAAAGTGGGACAAATTCAGTTCTATTAAAAAGAGGGATGGACAAGTCTCCAGAGTCCACAGTGTAACCGACAAATGTATTTTGTATCCATCCCTAAAAATAAAGGAAATACACTTACCGGATAGGTGCATAACCACTTTTATGAAATGATAAAGTGTTATTTTGTTATTTTATTATTTTATTAATTTCCTGTGACTGTTACAATGCCTCTTTTTAACATGAATGCATAGACTGTGAAAAGCTGGAGATCATGAACATCATTTACTTTATACAATGCACCTGCTCTACAGGAAATTTGCAGCACGTGTCCTGACCCAAGAGGATTTAATTCCACTAAGTAATCAATATTACCAATAAAATATTCCCGTGTTTATATCAACATCTATATTGTGATAATTGCGGTAATTTCTCAGCTTAAATTAATATAAAAAAAAATCATAAATTTGGAATAAACAGAAAACGGATCCTAGGGAAGAATATTTCAAAGTAAGATGATATTAAAAGTTCCGTGCATGTGTGTGTGTTGCCATGAATGAGTGATTTTCTGACAAGGATCATGAGGCTGATCAAGTTTTATATGCATGACGCCTAGCGTTATAGTTCGGCAAATATGTTGCGCAAATAGCTATTTCTTATGGATTTTTWAAAAAATCACCATCATTCAGAAATAGCACCGCTTAAGCATAACAAGTATATGCTTAAACAATCTATGCGTAATGTGCATTCCCAGTGATGCAAAAACTATATTATATTAGCAGTTAGAAAAACACTCCCAGCAGCTGTTCTCGGTTGAGTTTCACCCTATGCTAAATCTCTTTATCCGGCCTCACTATGCTCACTCAGAGGTAATCAGCCATCTTGTTCGGCTTTTTAGGAGTGTTAAAGTGGATGCTGTGCCAGGTGCTCCCAAACACTAAAGGCCCCCGATCCACCAGCGTTGCTCTGCGCTCTGAAAATCAGTGAATATTTATCTCTTTTCCGAGCACTTTCATTTAAAAGTGGAGGCTGACGCATGCAAAAAGCAAATATGTGGAAAGGGTTTGTGCTCCAGTTAGTGAATAGGGGCTGATCAAAAGCACTGAACAAGATGCAGAAGCTGATACGATACGCAAGACTTTATGGAATAATTGAAGCCTTTTACTCGGGGGCTTACGATACGCAGTTTAACATGCATGTTCTTCGACGCTGTGTTTTTATGACAGCCTGCCTCGGTTTATATCATTTCCAAAGCATGAATAGGATTTCGGATCATTTCATAAAAACGCTTTTTTTTATTTATTAAATTTATTATTTTATTTATTTTTATTATTATTTTTTTTTAATGAAGTCATTTAAAGTGCTGGAGCGTTCAGCGCACCACTGATGACTGAACTGAAGGGGTTTTTCAATCTGAGTTGTTTTCATCATGACCCYGAAGGTAATTTGGGCTCAAGCTGTTATGAGGAGTAAGTTTCAATGTTTTTATGAACAAATACTCTCAAAACTCARRTATTCAGTGTTAGAAATGCTCATTAGAATGCAAGGATTTAGCAGCTGCCACCTCGGAGGCTATAAATCCACCCACAAAGATAAACAATCATTTAATAGTTCATTCCAGTTGTTTCATATCTAACATACAAAGATGTGATGATGTTCCTGTGATGGAACATTTACAGATTTGCTCTTGCTGTAAATGCTAAATAAATGTCTCTGTACAAACACTACTGTATATCAAAAAGCATGTTATTAATTCATAATATCCAGTTCTTGATTTCATTGTCTACCATGCGCCAATCCATACGCCAATTAGCCGTTCATATAGACATGATAGAATATTAAAATAAGCATAATGAATATTAATCTATGAGTTTTCTTGCAGCTGGAACTAACATCAGAGCTTCGTCTATTTAAAAAAAAATAGTGCAGGACAACGCAGAAAGCTACTGTATCTGTGAATATTTCCACCAACACTCCAAGCATTAAATGTATAGYAGATGCATTTATAATAGATGTAAATGTCATTTTCACCCGGGCAGCTCCAGCACCCTGATGAACGGCGTGAACTTGGGATTTCGTCAGTGATCTGATGAAGATTTGAAAATCGAAAGCCCGCGTGACGTCTGCGGAGATTTTCATAGCGCACAGCCATCTGTTCATTTATTTATGCAAAGAACTTCATGAGGAAAAACCCATTGCACCATCACTCGAGGAAAGTTTTCAAAGTACGGCTGGTGTTCACAGCAATGGTACTGCTTTCAGAAACATGAAATACGAACGAAGATAAAAGTGCATAAGCAACCCGGCATTATTTTAAAATAAAGTCGCTCTTTGAAATTAGTTTCAGCTCTTAAAGGCCCTGTTTTGGGGTTTAGTGGTTTAAAGAGGTTCGCTGATTCATTTCTCCTAACTAATTGTTTTCGCTCTGACGTGCGGATCAATAATAGACGCGTAAAACGT
>QMIH01001183.1:41439-63822 GCA_003987875.1 Clarias batrachus | reverse complement strand
GATGTTCTCCTTTGTTTTGGTGAATATCAGTTTAAAGTTAGTGTCCTTGCACCAGCTTTCTAGCGCCCTGACCTCTTCTCTGTAAGCACTCTCATCCTGATCTGTAATGAGACCTGGGTCATGTCATCTGCAAACTTGAAGATGTAGTTTGTGCTTTGTTTAGCAGTGCAATCATATGTGAATAGAGAGTACAGGAGAGGGCTGAGAATGCACCCCTGTGGTGCACCTTCACTAAGGGTTATTGGTGATGAGGTGTGGCTATCGATTTTCACCACCTTTGACCTGCTAGTCAGAAAGTCAAAGATCTAGCTGGAAATGGAGATATCCAGACTCAGATCAGCAAGTTTCTTAAGCAGTTTGTGTGTGGGGGGGGTGTTCCATTTGTCCAGTTGGGTGAAAGCAGTGTGTGACTGAGATGATAGCGTCATCTGTGGCCCTTTTTTAGTGTATATGCAAACTGGAGGTAGTCTAGGTTGTTAATACTTAAATACAACATCATGCCCCAGAATCTGATATCTTTTCATGTGTTTAAGATTCGTATTTACATAATTGACTTCTGCAGAAAAAAAAAWAAATTGTGTTAAGACCCCATTATGCTCCATAGATTTATTCCTATAATCCTCTATTTTAATTCATCAGAAAGATTAACTAGACTTAAATTGCACTGCATTGCATTGCACTGTAAATTACAAATATTTACAGTCTTTTGAACACTGGGGCAATTATTTTGAAAGCTTTAATGAGGTATGAAATAGTAGGTAGCGCTATTCGCAAATTAAAGCCATGACAGCTTAAATAGTGCAGAAGTCTGCTATACATAACTTCTAAATGTCTAATTAAAAGGCTGGGTACAGTTAGAGCACATTATCKGTAAGATGCTAAAACAAATGCATCTGTGATTTGATTCACTGTTTGTACAAATGGAACTGGACTAAACTGAAAAAAAAAAGAACTCCAGAGGAATAATTGGCAGATCACTTCGCTTATCATATAAGCAAACTGCAAAAATAAATCTCAGCATTTTAATAAACTGGATCRATGATATCTTTATTAGGGTAGAGAGCCGTTGTGTTTTCTTTTTGCAATCGGTCCTGTTTCTTGGGAAATCAAATGCAGAGGCGAAGAGGTTGTCGGCATTATTACTTTGTGTGTTATCTAGCTCAAACTGTGTGTGGATCAGTTTAGCAAAGACAGAGGCCAGCTGTCACACAGCCATGAGCAGTGCATTCAGAACCAGCTGGCAAATGAAGAAAATAATGAATTCCATTAAGATTTTGAAAATGACTTCTTGTGCGTGTGTGTGTGGTGTGTAYGGTGTGTGCAGTGGGGCAGATTTGAAGGTTTTATACACCCCAAAAAAATGTTGGAGTAAACACTCAAACATTATATAAATCCCTCAGGTCCAAACAGTGACAAAGAATTACACTGGCAAATGTTATGGCTGCCTCAAGAAGTGGATGAAATGAAAGTTCAGAATGCGCCGAGAGGGTGCAGTCGCCCACGCTGCCTAACGCGTAAACACAGACACCTGCTGAGCTTTACGACTGGCTGGTTAAAGAGACATGCTGGGACAAACATCTGGCCGAGAGACTGGCCTCGTGTTCAGCAGAGCTGAGTGCTTGAAAGCACTAATGAAATGTCAATGGGGTATAAGAATGGTAATGATATATATCTTGTGGCCCTTCATGTGAGGATTTTGTGGGTTTCTTTGCTGCAACAGATTTTATTATAACAAACACACAAAAAACAAAACAACAGTACTCCTTCTATGCTGGAAATATAAATGGCTAAATAATCGCGAAAGCATCTGTTCTCATCTTTCTTCTTAATTTGTTCACCTTTCCTACCCAACAGCTAGCTCTCGCCTATTATGCTACTAACAATCCTTCAGCCAAGTTTCACAAAGGTACCCAGACYTTGTTTTTAAATGCATTGAACTTTGCAAGACACCTGTAGATGGCAGCAGAGAGAAAAGTCTGYGTGCGGGGTTGAGAAACCAGTTCAGCACCACAACCAGCTCTACTACTGACCATGACAGCTGAGGATTAGTCTGGTGAGTGGCTGGACTTGGGTGCCTCACTTATGATTGTCTTTTTTCTTATGTCTAATTTTAGAGTCAGACTGCTCCAGGAGTTCTCCACTGTGGGGCACTCTTCTGAGAAAGGAAAATCAGCAAGTCTCAACCACCTCCTCGGCTTCCTTGACTTTGGCCACGGCCATCAGTAATTTTTCCACTGCTCAGGTCAACAGCTGACACTTTCAGAGGCYGAGGATCTGTACCCTCTGCACCTTCCTCCTTCATACGTACCTCCCTTCCCCTTAACCAATCTCCCTTATTATTTTTTTCGTTAACAAAAGAGCATCATTTTTTCCTCAACCTTCCTGTGTCTGTGTTCTGGCTTGCCGTGATCAAAGTTATATACTAGTGAATAATGCAGACCCAGGGAAGCAACCCACCCCATATCAGTTCCACAGCCATCTGCTCCAGACCAGAATCCAGGAGCAGGCACTTGGAAGACCACTGCAGCACATACTGTATCTCAGGGGCTTCAAGCAATGATGGCTGAGTTCATTAGGCTACAACAAGAAGCTGTTGGGYCTTGCTGTGAAGGTTGGGTAATGGAACAACATCTCAAGCTCAAACCCACGATGACATGGAGTCTTATCTCCAAACCTTTSAGAGGGCCACTGAACAAGTAAGGAATAGCAAAAGAGGGAGTGGAAAGCAATCCAGTTTGTGTGGGGGTCCAATGATTCCAAGGTCCCTCCCCAAGCCCAGTTGGACTACTTGTACTGGATCATATGCTAGTGGTTACAGCCCGGGCTTCTGACATCACCGGAAATCACAGAAAGAATAATTCTTGACTGGTTCTTGCACTCTCCCCCCTGAAAAGAAAAAAAGCTGAGGCCAGAAAGATCCCTTCTCCCTCCGAGCACCTCAGTCAAAAGAGGAAAAGGCTACTGGAAAGAAGCCCATCCCCRTCCCCATCAAACCCTTAATTTTGAATCTGCAAAAAGAACCCACCCATGCCAGCCTCCTGGGGGATGAACCCGTGCCCGCTGAACTGAAGCTCATAAAGTCTACTGCTGTCCTAGGACTCTGGGCCACCAATTGCAATGATGAGGATGTTACCTGAGCTCCCACTGGCCCTCATCCCTGCAGATATGCAGCCATGAAGGCCTCTCCTGATCACATGTGTACATGGAGATCAGGAGGAYGTCCATTAGAGAAGCAAAAGAAAGAAAACAAAATTCTTTTGATGGTATTACCATATATTGTTTACTGGGTAACTATAAATATGAGAGATAATTTGTTGGTGGGGGTAAAGATCTGCTTTCTCCCTGAGAGATATACATTAAGGAACTATCAAAGTGATTTTATGATAGGAAAAAATCTATATAAAATATTATCAAAAGACAAAAAGAATCAATGTCTTTTTCCAGATTCAGGTTTAATCTGGATGACTCACTGCCATTGTGGAAAGGGCAAGTGGCCCTAATTCTTATAATACTGTATGCTTATTATAATCTGAGACCGTTCCATGTTTCATGAGTGGTGAGAACAAAAATGATTGTGGGAAATTGCMCTTAAATTGCTTTTTTTTTGTAACCCAACCCAACCCCACAAGCATGGGGGAAAAAAGGAAGCACARTCCACAAACCTACTTCAAGCCTTATGTTCTTTATCCATGCCAATTAGTCAGAYAGCCCAGTTTGGGATCATTACTAAACATTGATTACTAACCATACATCAACATGCCTATCCARGAATGCAAGCCAGTAACTCTAATGCTCTAATGAGCATATCATCTGAGTCATGGTGTTTGACTGACTGCACTCACACCCAAGACTCTGCCTAGTAAAAATAGATCCAGTAGATCTACTGGCTAATTAAGTCAACCCTGGGATTGATTAGGGATTAAGCCAATATTTATACATAAATTTCATTTGCTTCATTTAAATTTGAATAAAAAATGAACTAGCTCAAAAACATGGCATCACAAAACAACATTTCAGATTAGTCTGCTTTTTCCTTACTGTTGTAAAAAGCAATAAAGTGGTAAACTGACAACGCGTGATGTTTCTTTATAGCACCTGCATAGGCCCTTTGTGACAACTGACATAAACGTAAAAACCCATCATTTAAAATCGTCCTCGCCTGCTCGTTCATGCCATTATCTAATCAGCATAGAATTCCATGGATCTCCTCAGAGCTCCACTCACCAGCGTGTTTTAAATTTAAATGGTGTGAAAGATAGGGGAAAAAAAAAAAAACGCATTTAGGGAGTGCAGTGGAAAACATTTTGTTGACAAGAGAGGTCAATGGAGAGTTGCAAGACTRGTTGCATTTGACAAGAAGGCGACAGTAGCTCAAATAACTTTATACACTCACTGGTCACTTCATGAGGTAGACCTGTTCAACAACTTGTTAACAGAAATATYTAAACAGCCAAACACATGGCAGCAACTCAATGCATTTAGGTATATGGGCATGGTCAAGACAATCTGCCAAAGTTTAAACTGAGCATCAGAATGAGGAGATTGAGGTGAGGTGATTTAAATGACTTTGAACGTGGCATGGTTGTCGGTGCCAGACAGGCTGATCTAAGCATTTTCGAAACTGCTGATCTACTGGGATTTTCACACCGAACCATCTCAAGGGTTTATTAAGAGTTGTCTGTAAAAATGGTTGTCTGGAGAAAATGTCCACTGGGCAGCAGTTCTCTGGGCGAGGTCAGAGGAAAATGACCAGACTTGTAAGAGCTGAAAAAGGCAACTGTAACTCAAATACCATCTCGTTACAACTGAGGTATGCCAAAGAACTTTTCTGAACRCACAACATGCAAAACCACAAAGCAGATGTAAAACCACATAACAGCAGAAGACCACACTGGGTGCCACTCCTGTCAACTCAAAATGGCAAACTGACGCAACAATTTGCATGGGCTCATCAAAATGTGACAATAGAAGATTGGAAAAAAACATTTCCTGGTCTGATGAGTCCTGATTTCTGCTGTAGCATTTGGATGGTAGCATCAGGATTTGACTTAAAGAACATACAAAAATGGATCCAACCTGCCTTGTATCAATGGTTCAGACAGGTGGTGGTGTTATACTGTGGGGGATAGTTTGTTGGCACATTTGGGCCCGTTAGTACCAATTAAG
Source organism: Clarias batrachus (assembly GCA_003987875.1). Lineage (NCBI taxonomy): Eukaryota > Metazoa > Chordata > Actinopteri > Siluriformes > Clariidae > Clarias > Clarias batrachus. Next base: position 58,656 of record QMIH01001183.1, on the reverse strand, counting down.
CATTGCTAAATTGCAACACCCTTTCTACGTATCGTTGCTGACCATGTTCACCCCTTTATGACTACAGGATAACGTTTCATGTAGCAAAGCTAAAATTATGTCAAACAGTCCACAGTCACCAGATMTCAATCAAATCGAGCAGCTTTAAGATGTGGTGGAATAGGAGATTTGCAGCATAGATGTGCTGAAGAAATCTGCAACTGCATTATGGCATCATGTCAATATGGTCCAAATGCTCAAATGAATGGTTCCACTACCTATGTTGAATCTGTGCCTTGAAGAGCTATGGCATTAAGTGGGTCCAAGGCATTACTAGCAATTAAGTGGCTGGAGATTGTGAACATGGTGATCAGAAAAAAAGCACCAAAAAGTCAAGCATTAAGGTAGATAAAGGAGATGGCTACAACAGCAGGATACCACATGGAGTGAGCCAAAACAGGAATCTGAGACTACAGTGAATGTGGTTAATGGCACTGAGATGACATACTGTAGCCTTCATCTGCCAGTCTAGTGGCAATGTCGTAARTGCTCATACAAACTTCATAAGCAGAAATCATTACGACACTTTCATCTTTTTCTAATTTAGTTGTAGTCTTTACCATGCATCAATGTAAAAAAACAAAACAAAACAGTATTTTCATGTTATGCTCTTGAAGTGGCTGTTGTTATGTCATGTGAACTAAACTACAATGGGAGATGCTTTGATGTTCTGACAAACATCAGCATGGGAACTGTCATAAAGCCTGATAGCAATACAAATCTACACTGTAAAAAATAAGCTGTAAATTTTACGGTAAAAAAATGGCAGCTGTGGTTGCCAGAATTTTACCGTAAAAAATATGTTATTGCTCTGTAAAAAAATAAGCTGTAAATTTTACGGTAAAAAAACAGCAGCTGTGGTTGCCAGACGTTTACCATTAAAAAAAAGGTAGCAACATTTTTGGTTGTACAGGATTACACTCATTATACTGTATATTCTATGGATTTTAGTTGTTTCTTTTTTTTCGAGCCTGGCCAGGAATCGAACCCAGACCCTGGTGGTGCAAAGCGACTGTGCTAAGCGAAGGTAGTAGTGATTATGGTGATATTTATTTCTTTTTGATATAATCCAATGATATCATCTGAGCATACCCTATAAATGTGATATTTTTATTATAGCTGAAATTTCTGGTGCACTGAGCATTAACCAGGGARTCACTCATGAGTTTGAACTTGATAATTGGAGGGATCTGATGCCCAACTGGGACCTGCATCCTCAGTGTAATCCATTAGCTTCGTGTCCTGGAGAACGAACATCTAATTAGTGCCCGATTCTCCTGACATCCAATTACCCCGTAACAGCTTAAAATGTCAGCAACCTTTTGTTTTACTAGAAACTGCTTTGCCAGTTTATTAGACACACTACTTTAGTACTAATAATATGAGAACTCAGTGTACCGTATCTTCTGAAAGCCGTATGAAACCCTGTAATAATCACACATTTATGATAAGAGTTAGGAGTTACATTATTACATTACATTGTTACTTAAGAATCATATCCCCACACTGTGTTTGCTTTGTGTGGTGTCATGTTGAATAGGAGGATTTGAGTTTCCTGGTTTCCCAGTAACATGACCTGTGGTGTTTTTTGTCATATAACTCCAAGAAAGAAAAAAAAGGAGGGGGGGGGGCACAGGCAAATAAATATGATCATGTGATTTTGTGATTGTTTCCGGGTATTTCTATGATAATAATAACATTAATAAAAAGGAGGGGGGGGGGGCAGATGATTATGAGGGAACAACTGTTTACAACAACTAACTTGTTTCCTGGATGCGTCACAAAATAGTAACAGTCACAAATTAGGCTGCAATAATGACATCTTAGCATTTGGAAATACTTTGCATGTAGTCAAACTGAGCTAATATCTGCAGCTAATACACTGACTGGCCAAAAAAAAGTTTCACACTCTAATATTCGATGTAACAATCTTGGTATTTGATTATGGCTTGCAGTGTGGTGGACGATTCCTCATGCTCCCAGTGCCACTCCTACACCATTTGAATCCTGGAACATGGTCGTGCCGTAAGGGAGAAAAACTCCATAGATGTAATAACCTGGCCATTCAGTACATTCAGGTAATTAGCTGACTTCATTTTATTGCCACATAACGTTGCCAAGCCTAGACCAGACCATCTGAAGGCAACCCCAGATCATAACACTGCCTTCAGAGGCTTGTAAAATGGCCACTATGCATGATGGATGAAATACTTCCCTTCTTACCCTGAAGCACCCATCACTCTGGGATAGGATCGACCTGGACTCATCAGACCACATGACCTTTTCAATTCCTCCAAAGTCCAATCTTTATGCTCTCTAGTAAATTGAAGCCTTTTTTTCACTGATTAGTCTCACTAAAAAGTGGTTTTCTCATGGCCACACAGCTGTTTAGTTGCTATCCTGTGAGTCCTCATCACATTGTGTGTGAAATACTCTTACTTGTACTGTAGTATAAAACTGGTTTCACCTGTTGATTTTTATAATACGTACAACTTTAACTGTTTAAATGATCTCCAATCATGTTGATTAACTTTTTTTTTTTCTGAGCACATTTCCTCTTTAAAGTGACACTTTACCACAATTCTTTTATGTTTTTAAAGGTATTTTCTTCTGTGTATATACAGTACGCTTTTCAGTTAAATGTCTGAGCCTCGGTGAGACTCTGTAAAGGATATTCATATTAGTGTGGCCAGTAAAATGATTTACCGCTTGTTGTATCACTAGCAAATGTTTTCAGGAAAGGTATTTTGTGCCAGATGAAAGGAAAGTCAGTACAATTACATAATCTATATCTATATATAGGGGGGTGACGCTCAGTGCCAAAATAAGAGTCGCATGCGTGATGCGTGATACTCGGCGCTCGTAAACTAATACTTGCTCGGTTTCCGATTAAAAATTWATTAAAAATCTTTGCTCGGTTTGCGGAACACTCGTAAACCACGTTACTCGCAATCCGAGGTTCCACTGTATATTCACTTACACTGCTTTGATGATGCTAGCAGGGAGAGCCATCTGAAAGATCGCTGCAAAGTCTTCCACAGCTGTTCAGTTATGCCGAGATCTGTTGAGTGTGAAAGTTAGAATACACTGTATGGTTTACATCATTTACATTATATTTCCATGGTGAGCCGTCCTGGAGGGGACCCCTCCCATCAAAATATAAATGTTCCATCATATTATAAAAAGTAGTCAGTGAGAAGAACTTTGGATTTTTGTATTTGTGACAGAAAACTGAAGCCCGAAAAAGAAATAAATCATGCTATCCAGATAAATAAAGGCCCCCCTGCAGTATAACAGAGCCAGGGTTTTGTTTCCTTTTTCACCTCTTAGGATTATACTACATACTTGAGTATGTATTTCCTGATTTTGTAGAGTAGCAATGTTTCAAACTGAACATTTGGGAGGAAATAACAAGTGTTGAATTACCATCATTGAGCCATGCCAAAATAGGCTTCACAGGAACAACCACTGATTTTGATCTTTCTGCTAGATAGAGCGAGCTGTCACCAATGATTGCACAAAATGTCCACGTACAGTACATCATCTTTTCCAGTGGTCTTAGCCAAATAATAATGGTGCCCTCCCTGTGTGAGCACACTACAAGCACTGAAGGTATGTGAATTGCACCATTTAAGAAGCCTAGCTTGTTATCATATAGTTAGTTTGAGGCATCAACCTTCCAAAACAGAACACTTCACCTGTGCTGCCCATGTAAGATTTTTTTTCCCTTCTTGTGATTTGCAAATTAATGCTTTAGTAAATGTCAGTTGTTTAGTATTTTATGATTTGAAGCAAGCCTCAGCCGCAGCTTCCCTGGTGGACCAGTGGCTACATTTCAGTGTTCTTACCACCATGGCCTGGGATTGAATCCCAGTCAAAAAGCCTGAGTTTTCACATTATGAGCATTTCAAGAATATATATATACATTCCAATGTCATGTACTCAACATTTATGGCATTTGGCAGATACCCTTAACCAGGAACGACTTACATATTTATCTCATTTTTACATCTAAGCARTTGAGGGTTGAGGGCCTTGCGCAAGGCCTTACTGGAGCAACTTGGTGGTGGTGGGGCTTGAACCTGGGACATTCCGATTATTAACACCTTAATCATTGTGCTACCTTCCAGGTCAACATTAGTCCAAAATACATTTTTCAAAGTAGTTCTAACTTTCAAACCCAAACTAGTATAATGTTCCAGGGTTTCCACCGTGGCCAAATTAAGATTAATTAATTAATTAAGATAACCACATGTTGACAAATGAAAATGACTATAGCTCAACTTCTATTAATAAAATGTACACATCAGTGATTATATGTTTAATCAGTAGCTGATTCATTTGTGAGTGTGCATACAAATACATGTGCAGTGATAACGTAAACCCTATTAGCTACACTGGCCCTCGACCAGGGATGTAGTTGTGAACTTAATGATTCACATTAATATTTCATTAGCACACATCAGCAGCAGACTGAAAGTCAGAACCTCTGGGAATTTATAAAGGGAAGGGATAGATGATGAAGACAACAAGGAGAATGACAGAAAACCAACTCAGCACAAACAAGTCTCAGCAGCGTTTTTTCCCCTCCGTTTTTGCTTCACATTAGCGTCGTTCGCTTTGACCCAGGAGCAGACCCGATAGTGAGAGAACCACGGAAAGCAACAAAACATCAACTTGATGAACCCTGTTAGAAACCTTCACTCAATTAGCATGATTGTGGCTTATCAACTATGATGACATGAACAATCTAACTTAATATTTTTCTCTCTGCTGTAGTGTTTTTCCCCCCCCTGTGGCTTAAATTAAATGATAACCAAGTTAAAAATGTTCTCCTGCAGACAAAATCAATGGCAAATTGTAATCATGTTTTTATAATTGAATTTAAAAAGAGATAAAGGTCAGAAACAGTCAGTTTGACAGAGTCGAACACTTTTCCTACCACCATTGAATGACTTTGCAAAGATAATTTGTTTTACTGGATAAACAGTATGATAACAAATTAAGTTTCATGAAAAACTTACTTTATTGTTGAGAATAGTCCTTAATACAGTAGCAACTGTGAGCTAGTCTCAAGACCTAGTGTTTTAAAGACGTCACTTTGCCACATATGCTGTATATTTTCTTTGAATCTCTAATCTGAAACAAACAGAAATTTGAATTGTAGATTTGCTCAAACATCATTCAACAGCTGATAGAAACCTGTGGCACATTATTCCTATAGGTTTTTCCCAAAAGGTTTCACAACAGTTACATAAGCAATTATAAATGCTTAAATGCATCAAACAAAAAAAAAAAAAAAAAATACATATGTAATCTTGGGCAGGGCAGGAAGCTATAAGTGATAGATTGTGTTTGGCCCATCACAGTTATAATTATTTATTTATATTATTTATTTATCGAGCTAAAACACAGATCAGGTGGACACAATCACATAATAAACCATTGATAAAACTGAGACAAGATTAACATAAAAACAAGCCTATATGTTTTTATTCAAATGCAGGGGCGCCGCTCCCCTTAAAGTTAAGCGGAGAAGAATGCTACTTTAACATGTAATTATTTAACATAATTATTTATTTTAATAATGAAATAAAGTCATTTAGTGTGCTGCTTTGTATAATTTATTTGCAATTAAAAAAATCTGAACTGTATTACGTTCATTTGYGTTCGTGTACGTGGGGCGCCGGACAAACGAGTGTCTATGTAGACACGTAAAATTTTGAAAAGCATGTGACCTGAGGCTGAGCTCTGATTGGATCTTTTCAAATCATCCTTCGGGCGCAGCACTGTGCACCCTGAACCCTGCCACTTTTGTTCTTAGCGAATCAATATTGTTTTTACATATTTGGGCTCATGTGATTGGACCATTCTCAACGAGTCTTTTCCAGCACTTCTTATGGCAAGCGGAGCTGCTGACTGGATGCGATGTGAGTCATGCCTTAATTTTATACTAGTAGTAATGATGCGCAATCACCTGATAAATGGCTATTTACAAGCGAGTATTAAAAGTTTTCATTTTGTTTTCAATTTGAATACAAAGTAGCAAATGAGTTTGGTGTGATCACTCATTCACTCACTATGTCTATTTTTCTTCATCCTTATACAGTGTCTCAGGGGGCACTGGACAAAGTGTCAATCCATTGCAGGGCACACACACACAAACACTCACACACTAAAAGCAATTTGGTGACGGCAGTTTGCCTAACCTGCATGTCTTTGGACTGTCGGAGGAAACCCATAAAGCACGAGGAGAACATGCAAACTCCATGCACACAGGTGTTTGCATGTTCCACACTGGCTTAAAATAAAGTTATCTCTTCTTTAAAGGCCTCGTTGATGGAACACGGGTGGAACATRCAAACTCATGCACACAGGTGGAAATCGAACCTGGACCCTGGAGGTGCTACAGTACCAGAAGCAAATGCATCTCTCACATGTTGTTGAGGTGATCATAGTTCTGCTTTTTCATTTTAAGAAGTTGATTCACTTTTTTGACTGCTGCATTAGAGCAGCAATATAGCAAACCCTTAAAAAATTTAAATTCCACGGCTGACCCTTTAGATGTCAGCAAGTCTGGCAGGTTTCAGAATTGCGTGCATCATCTTTCACTCTTACAGAGAAGACTCATCTCTGAAACTTGAACTTTTCTAATGAAGAAGGTTGAATGTGCAGCGCTAAGATATGACTTGATAAAAAAAATTGCACTGAAGGCAGTAAACCTCCGTCCTGGCTTTTCATTATTGCTTTTATCTTCTTCCATTTACTGCTCCTCGGTGGGTGACCCAGCCATACCACTAGACAAACGATTCAGTTTCTCTACACGCATCCCACAGTTTCTCATCAAACCTTAATAAAATGGGGTCAGAGCCATGAGTACAGCCATCCCTACCACCACTATCACAACTACCCCACCTTCACTGCTGTGTCCCATCTAGTCTTGTGTTCCACATAACTCTACCGTCAACCATGATTTATTTTCAGTCTCAATTTAAGCTATAGCATTATGCACTAGGTGTGAAACGTGTTTGTTATACAGCCAACTTCTAGGTCTTTATGATCCCTTTTGTGTTTCCACAATATGTGCGGTCATGGACTTTATGTCAGTAAGGTGATCATAGCCCACATATTATAATTCCATATTATTCCATATTATATTCCGACATATTATAATTAACAAAAACATATGTATATAATAATAATGATTGCTCATGTTCTTTTTATTCTGCATACAGTGCACTTTGAAGAATAAAAAGATTATCTTAGTGAATAAAATAGCCCCTACTAGTGCATTATTATAATTTATAATATAATAATAGGTCTGATATTTTACCTCTCAGAGCTCCCACAAAATGTGTCTGTTAATGGTGCAGCTGAAATACTCCTCGGATAGTTCATTTCTTCTTAGTTCACTCCTCCTTCAAAAGCACCGTTTCAGTGTCTATGTAAATTAGCTAGTTCTGAGCCACGCCCCTTCAGGAGAACTGTAGAGCTGATCAGCAAGCTGGGTGACAGGATCATCTTATATGGGGTCACATTAGGAGGGGAAAAAATAATGAATGTGCTTATTAAGCTCTGGATTTATTTGAAAATGACGTGAGTAAGACTTTTTTTTTTGGTCAGTACACACCCATGAGTAATAGGTCTCCTTTTGAAAAGGTATGTTAAAACTGGCCTCCTAGGTGCAACTATTATTTTTCACTTGCCTTTTTGCACTCCCAATAAACCCATTCAAAACGCTATTTTCTGTGATAACCTTGGGACTCCTGACCAACTGACCGGCCTCTAATCTCCGTCCTAAAGGAAATTACACTGCAATTATCTGTAGCTGCAGCTTCCAGGGTTTGAGAGATAAAGATGAAATACCTCTTTGCCTCCTTACTCAGAATCTCTAAAGATCCATCAGGTTAACGTTTTTAGCTGACCTGGTGCAGCATGACAGATTCTGAATATGCAGAATTTGAAGGGGGTAAAATAAGCTTCAGATACAGTATAGTACAGTCATTTTACTTTACAAAACATTTCCTTTAAGCCAAAATGACCCAAATGATCTTGGAAGACCGGGCAGWATTGCTGGTACAAAAACAGCATGCTGCTAAGTGGTAAGTGAAGGATATTTTAAGCCAGCACACAACGCCACTGGAGGTCTTCCAGCACAACCTTTTAAAACATTTGCAGAGAGCTTGACAACCTTTTTTTCCCCCCACTTAATGCACACTCAAGTGCTCTCCTGTCCTGTTCAAACAGAACATCCTGACTACTTGATATCTCTGCTTTAAGACATCTCTAGGAAGTCACCGAGTGGAAAATGAAAGACGGATGACGGCATTATTACAACATGAATAACAATAATATGTTCCATTCAGTCTTAACTAGTAGAGGCTTTATTTCTAATTTGTCCAGCATTTGATTGTTTATAAATACAAATCTCTATTTGGACAGTATCAATGCACTACCTGGCCAAAAAAAACAACAACAGCAAAAAAAAAAAATATTGTGTTCTAATACTCTAATAGTCTTTAGCTTTGTTTATGGTGGACAGTGTGGTGGCCAGTTCATGTGTGAAAACGATTCCTCATGGAACATGGCTGTGCCATCAGGGAAGGAAAAGTCCATTGATGTGATAACTCAGTCATTTAGTACATTCAGGTCATCAAGTGACTTCATTTTATTGTCACATAGCATTGCTGAACCAACATCAATTCCAGATCATAAGCCTGCCTCCAGAGGATTGTACACTGGTCACTATGCATGATGAGTGCATCGCTTCACRCACTTCCCTTCTTACCCTGATCCACCCATCCTTCAGGAATAGGGTCAATCGGGACTCATTACTAACATATAAGCACTAATCCATTTATTAAAGCCTAGTCACATGCTGTAAGGAAACAGGGTTCCAGGGAACTAAAAGGGTTCCAGCAAGCCATAGGTAGCATTAACATTCACGGGGTTATGTTATGGACATACTGTATGAGAAATAACAAAAAAAAAAAAAAAAGACTTAGGAAAGTTCATACAATGTCAGAAACCATAACAGTATTCTATTTTTTAAATAATGAAATTATTATTATTTTTTTGTATCAGAGCATAAAAATATTGGAATATGTTTAACAAAAAAAAACAATAACAGTATTTTTTATTTCCAGATTTTAAATATGCGCAAACAAAAATATAGGTAATAATCTGGTAAAGTTGGTTTTGTTAAACATTTCACATTGCATAAAATTGCATGATATAGTCTTCTCAATATAATAAATGCATAAAATGAACAATCAAGTTATCCAAAAAAAGCAACAACGTTAATTAACAATAACTTTTGGTACACTTCCTAATTGGCCAAACATTGTTTTAAGATTCCTTATACAGTAGTTATTTTGGGACGTAGYGTGGACAATCATACTTTTTAGGAATATTAAAGGAAACAACAAAGACAGGCTCAAGTTAAACACCTTTAAAACAGTTGCACAAATCATTGTGAGATAGCTAGCCAGCTACCTGCMATGCTATAAAATGAGTTTGGATTMTTTGGSATCTTTTACCTCTAAGGCAAAGTCAGCCCTTATAAATGTTAATGCAGTTTGTGCCAGTTCATCTGAAGGGCTCATGAAGGCATCATGTAGTCGTATAAACGCCACCCTTTTGTGCTATTGACATTTTTAATATCCATAGTTTTATCGTCTCTGTACCCCCCATAAGCTCATAAAGACATTAAAATGAACTGATTGGTAATTTTCATCCAGTTTGTCATTTTTTATTCATCTTGTCTGCTCGTGGTTTAATACCATCCCACCTTGAGCTACACACATGGGCTGCATTTACATGAATAAGTTGTCTTGAGAGAACATGGCAGTTAGCACCTCTGTACCAGTGGTCAGAATTGTAGCAGACAGCAGCATCAATGTAAAGATACTAGCTTTCTTGCTTCTGGAGGAATAAAATATGAATGCATGCTAATGATGCTAATGCAWCAGTGTGTTAATGCCAAACARAATATGTGGCAGTTTCMCAACTTATTTTTACAATCAAGTTTTTCCAGTCTTTCTGTTTTGGACTACAGGAATGTAACTCCTACCACATTATAAAGTTGAACACAATAGGTGGCATACCATTAGCCTGCCAGGGGGACAGAGGTAGCTCAGTGGTTAAGGTGTTGGACTACTAATTGGAAAGTCTCAGTTTCAAACCCCAACACCACCAAGTTGCCACTGTTGGGCCCTTGAGCAAATCCTTTAACTCTCAACTGCTCAGATGTATAATKAGATGGAATGCAAGTCAGTGTGGATGAAGGCGTCCACCAAATGCCATAAAAGTGTAAAGTAAAGCATAAAATAAAGAACAAATAAATGAAATGAAACACAAAAATGGCCAATGATCAGTGATGGTAAAGAGGACATGCTGGTGCATTATTATTTTTTTCACCCCTATTGCCTTCCCCTTATATTGATCAACTGGTTTGTGGTTTTACAGCAGGGCACATGTCTACAGTTACACACAAATTATTCATATGCTTTCAGATTTAAGCATTTTGACTTGGCTTACTCTATCAGTCTTCTGACCAAACCATGGAGGAGGTTCCAGCAAAGTCAGACCCCTTAGCTCCTTTATTGAGGGGTGACTGAGATTCCAAGTTCATCAAGCTTCATAGAAGACTCTGAGCTGTTACGTCAAAACAGGAAGTTACGGAATGTACTCAACACATGGGTGCCAATAATTAGGAAATGCATTTGTTTTGTTAGAATATATAATTAGAAAAAAAAGTTTAGATTTTTAAAAATATTTTTAGGTGCCAACAATTCTGACAACGCTGACTGTAGGCAGAATAAGAACATCTCTTAAACTTACTATAATGAGAAAGAGCAGAACGTGAACAGACATTTGGATAATTAGCATTAAGTGTTAAAATGTCTCCCCGTCTCACCACAGACATGAGGAAATTAACATTATCTCTCTATGATGCATGAAATTGATTTTTGAAATAAAAACACCGCTCGCTGCAAAATTAATTCATCTCATTTATCACAATTTTGACAATTTGGTAGAATAAGCAATTTAAAGAACGATCTTTCTGTGAGSTGTCACATTCATGGACATCATGCTCGCTTTTGCTCAATTGGACACTGACTGTTGTGACAGATCTCTATCTCACGTCAGCCTCCGAGCTTACGGGCAATAGCGCAAACAACTCTTTTAATGTGCAGCACTTTAAAGTTTAGTTTGACAGGGCAGAATGCAGTTTCATAATGAAGTTTAAAATGCATTTGAAAATGTCCATACTTTATAGCATATCTACACTGCAGCTGGGGGAAATAAAAGGTGCTAAAACTTAACTTTAAAGATTTGTATGACACACGTGTTTTGTTCTTAATGATTACTGTACATGTGTAGTGTAATTGCTGCTTCATGGGGTATGCTAGGCTGAGGCTTTAAACATAAAAAAAAGGAATACACTGACAGAGAGATGATTAAGGTAATAGATTTTAGTTTGTTGAAATAGTTACTCTTAAGGGAGACGAGAAACACTTCACGCACATGATAGATGCAAGAGGGTCATTAATAAAGGAGAAAAAGTAGATGTGAAAAGTGGCTGAAGGAATAGAAAGCATTAAATTGGTAGTGAATAACAATTGGTATATACAGTGTGTGTATGTATAATATATTATATATACAGTATATATATACAGTATAAAGTATACAGGAAAAAATAAAAGACCACTGCAATTTTTACATATATACATTCACACGCGCACACACACACACACACACACACACACACACACACACACACACACACACACACACACACACACACAGATGTTATAGTGATAATGCTGACTAGAACATCCTAAATGTAATTTGAATAATTGCTGCTGAATCTGCGATATAGAAGGCGTATGGCGTATACATCTAAGTGGACTTGTATCTTCATTTCATTGAATGACTTCACTCTTGCTGTCGTGTTGGTTATTATATTCTCCACCACTCACATAGAGGCTCAAAACANGCTTACGGGCAATAGCGCAAACAACTCTTTTAATGTGCAGCACTTTAAAGTTTAGTTTGACAGGGCAGAATGCAGTTTCATAATGAAGTTTAAAATGCATTTGAAAATGTCCATACTTTATAGCATATCTACACTGCAGCTGGGGGAAATAAAAGGTGCTAAAACTTAACTTTAAAGATTTGTATGACACACGTGTTTTGTTCTTAATGATTACTGTACATGTGTAGTGTAATTGCTGCTTCATGGGGTATGCTAGGCTGAGGCTTTAAACATAAAAAAAAGGAATACACTGACAGAGAGATGATTAAGGTAATAGATTTTAGTTTGTTGAAATAGTTACTCTTAAGGGAGACGAGAAACACTTCACGCACATGATAGATGCAAGAGGGTCATTAATAAAGGAGAAAAAGTAGATGTGAAAAGTGGCTGAAGGAATAGAAAGCATTAAATTGGTAGTGAATAACAATTGGTATATACAGTGTGTGTATGTATAATATATTATATATACAGTATATATATACAGTATAAAGTATACAGGAAAAAATAAAAGACCACTGCAATTTTTACATATATACATTCACACGCGCACACACACACACACACACACACACACACACACACACACACACACACACACACAGATGTTATAGTGATAATGCTGACTAGAACATCCTAAATGTAATTTGAATAATTGCTGCTGAATCTGCGATATAGAAGGCGTATGGCGTATACATCTAAGTGGACTTGTATCTTCATTTCATTGAATGACTTCACTCTTGCTGTCGTGTTGGTTATTATATTCTCCACCACTCACATAGAGGCTCAAAACATGCTTTACACTAGTCTCCATCTTTAGGTCTATTCTGAAACCCAATTTGGTTAGTCAATCATTTTGTAAAAAGTGCACTGGGCAAGATTTGTCCATCAATGAAAAAGTAAAGCTTTTACTTCTTGATTTCACCACTGTATACAAAACTCCACAATAGGGGTGGAGTAAAGGCCCACTCTGCACAACAACACAGTTTTCCAAATGCTTTTTCTCAGCCACATGCTGTAATTCACTTGTGCCGAGGACATTGTATGAAAGAATGTGTGCACTGTAAGAATAAGAAATGTACAAAATTGAGGTCTGCAACAGGAGGGGACGTGAGGACTCAAGTGCCGGGAAAAACCGGTTGTGGTAGGTTGGTGTGGCTGGTCTGGAATTCTTTTATTATCAAGGGGTCCAATATGTTCTTTGCAGAGACTCAGCTACCCATCTCTCCTCTGGATCATACTGTATCTCTCCCAATCAACACGTTACTGAAGCTTCTTTTGCTTACGTCTCGCATTTAGAATGGTCGAATTTGTATGCTGGTTGTCCYYCAATCTGGAGTGGTTCAGGAGGRTTATTTCAAGTAGATGATTCAATAAGTGGTTTTGGAATCGCTTATGAACTGCTGGAAGGTCTGATATGCTGGAATTCTACTAAAACAAGGCAAATCTCCGAGAACAAATAGAAAAAGTGATAATTCCGTCTTTATTTGGATAAGTGAGTTTTGTGCATACTCTGCTCCCGGGAAGGAACACAGCCCAATCCCTCAGGTTTTCTGCACAGTAGATTATCAGGAGCTGGACAATTTTCATGATTAGCTTGTTCCACTTGGCCGTTAGCTTGTTGGTGATATCCAGAAGTTAGATGAATTGGGGACCATGTGGAATGCTGAAGTATCTAATACCATTTGAAAAATGAATTCTGCACTSTATAAAGTTGTAGGGAGGCTGGGTTGGGGAATAAATGCAATTACTTGCAGAAGAAGAATCTTTTTGTTTGATTTTGTCAGTTTGTGGAAGGCGATATTTGCTGATGGAGTCAATTTCTGATTACTTCCTTTCAGATTAGTGAGAGGAGCAGCAATTTGACTAAAGTTTCTAATGAAACACTGGTAAAAGTTTGTAAATCCTAACAAGCCTTGTATTTTCTTGATTGCTTTGGGAGTGGGCCAGTTTTTTATTTATTTATTTTTTACTGCTRATACTTTGGCATAGTCTATTTGCGCTCCCTCTGGGCCAATTACGTACGTGCCCCAGAAAGAAGATTTTGTTTACATGGAATTCACACTTCTCTCCCTTAATAAACAAGGCATTTTCCTTAAGTTGGGTTAATATTAAACATTATATTATAATATTTTAAATATTATACCCTTGATATCGTTAACGTGAGTTCTATAATTAGGTAAGTAGATCAGTATGTCAACGTATTTGCGTTCAAAAAATTCCCCACCATTTCTCTTATTATACTCAAAAGCATTCGAATAAAGTTGGTGCACAAAACAGTCCATAAGGCATTACGCAATAGTCATTGTGACTAGATGATGGACATAGTTTTCCTCTAGCCCAGGGGTGGGCAAACATTTTGATTCGTGGGCCACATTGAGTTCTAACATTTGACAAAGGAGCCGGAACAGGAGCAGATAGATGGCATGCTTTGGTCAAAGGATCAAAGGGTAAAGTACAAACGTGGAGTAATAGGCCTACGCTTCACCTCAACAAAGCCAATATATCTAGAGTGTGCCATCTAGTGAGGAAACATCAGAATTACAGGGGAAATAAAACGTGAAAAAATTTAATAAATTAACCTTGTTAATGTTTGGCGTGCCGAATCAAAATGTTAAACGGGTCGCATGTGGCCCCCGGGCCGTAGTTTGCCCATGCCTGCTCTAGTCCCATTCTGCGATTTCAAAGAGATGATACCTGTATATACTGCATAAATCCAGTTTAGTGGACACTTTGGTTTCTCTCAGTTGCTCTGGTGCAGTAGGTCCTGGGGAAGTAGACATCAGTATTTTACTTCAGCTCTTGATAGTCCATGCAAGGGAACAAAGGGTAAATCCTACTGCATGGAGGAATTACTCCGTCTAGAAGTTCTATGGCGCAGTCGTATGTTCTGTTTAGGGGAGGCCACTSAATACTCCCAAGAATTCATACTTTGGGGAAACAGAGGTTATTGTGCGTGAAGCCAGACATTTAATAGGGGTGAACTCCYCTATACAGAACATACGACTTCATGCTGCCATGAAGGCTGAAGTCCTTAGASAGTAGTTGGTTCAATATCTCTTTTACTCCAAGATATTTGATATGTATTTATGCAGCT
Source organism: Clarias batrachus (assembly GCA_003987875.1). NCBI lineage: Eukaryota > Metazoa > Chordata > Actinopteri > Siluriformes > Clariidae > Clarias > Clarias batrachus. Next base: position 43,483 of record QMIH01001183.1, on the reverse strand, counting down.
AGGGGAATCCCAAAATCACCTGGAACTTATTAAGTTACTTAGAAGGATATTTCCTCAGCATGAAGAGGTTCAAATTGGAGTGAAATTGATTCTGTCCAAAGGGGTAACATAACCTCCTCTGAAAGACCCTCCATCCAGGGCCTTTATGTATATGAAGTTATTGTTGTTGTGAAATCAACTATTTCTGATTCTCCTTAGCTGTGGTCAGGACCTTAAAATTGCTGACACTTAATCAAGCAATCAAACTAAAATAAAATGTAATTGGAAGTCAGGGAAATGTCGATTAATCAGCAAATAGTATATCCAAGGTCAGATGTGTATGTTTATGGAGATCAGGGTGCATTGTTAAAATAATTCCAGCGTGTACTCACTAGGAATCCCAGTCCGCTTCCATCATGCTACTGCAGGTCRTCTGATACTGGAATCGTAAAGACTGCTGCATTCATACAGTACTAGGCCTCCTGGTATGAGCGCATCTCATGATGCCTCTCCTCCTGAACATCACTACTGTATAATCACACCATGCTCATTTTTTCTTTACTCTTTCACAACTTTGTACCGTAATGATTTATAATTGCAATTCCTGGTGTCACTCAAAAGATTATAGGTTTCCTKTTGAGGCGGATTCTTCTCATGTCGTCTCGGGAAGTTATTTCCTTACCGATATCATTGCTCATAAAACTAAATGCAGATTTCTTCTCGTTTCTTTGCGCTCATAAATGAACCTGAAATGATGTAAAGTTACGTAATTTTCACCTTTATTCTCAATATTTAAGTTTGATAAGTAAGTAAATAAATAAATAAATTTGCTTTCCCCAAGTGTATTGCCTGAAAAGTAATTTAAAATGGCTTAACTTTTCCATCATCGTGCCAGTAAATTAACTTATTTACATAATTTATTGCTCAATGTTCCTTTTATTACATCCAATTATGGAACTAAATCAAGCAAARCACGACTCCAACACTCCAAGGTCATTTGACTTCACTGATTTGCACTGGGACATGTTTACAGATTAGGTGATCTGGAAACAAATTTCAGAGTGCATTCACATATATCAGAGAACGTTGGAAATGAGTTTTAAATGGCTTATCTGCCCCATTTGTCTGGCTCTTTTGAGTAATGGGATACCCTGGTTTGTTGCTCATTTAAATGGGTGGATGTTAGGGTTATCTCATAGCACACTGTGTACAGGAGCCATGCTTTCTCACATCTCCTTTCACTGCCATGATGTCCTAAGGGAAAAACCTCAATGAGGTGTTGTGTTTTTTTTTGGCAAGAGATCTGAGCCAAAACAGTTATTATGTGCCCTTTTCAGTGTAGGCCTTCTAGCATAAAAAGGATTGTGAGGTTTCTGTTCCCGTGGTTTTATGTGCTTTAGGGAAAGCTCAGTGAAAATGCCAGTGTCTGGATGTTGCAATAAAAGAAAGAAAGGAARAAAGAAAAAAGAGAAAAAAAAATCTTGGCTGAGTTGGATTGAACGATCCAWTTGAGCTGGACCTATTTAAATACATWTGATTGAATACATTGGACTAGATAAATGACCATTAATAACGATTTCCTAAATACATTCGATTCGAGTCTATTTGTGTAGTGCTTAAAATAAATAAATAAATGACAATAAATAATTGATTCTCATAAAGCAGCTTTTATTTACAAAAATCAAGATATAAAGTTAGATTCATAATTAAATATGAAATGAAGCAATGATTATACATTAAAATTGGGATTATACATTATTGCAGGTGTACAGTGTGTGAGCATGTCTCCTGATTCTGGCCATCTGATTTCAGTTTAGTTCCTGATTACTTTGTCTATTCAAACGCTCACACGTTATTAAATTTTGGGAAAGTCTTATCCATGAGCCTGTGCTTCTCCATTTCTTCCATTTTTTTTCGATTATTTCTTTCCTTTGTTTTGATAATGAACATGTCTTTTTGATTTTGGACATTGCCTGTCTATGTRTTGAACACTGCTCAGTATTTGGTTTGTGCATTTACTCAGTCCTTATTAAAGGCAATGAATTGTGGCAAAAATACCTAATTT
>QMIH01001182.1:161005-178972 GCA_003987875.1 Clarias batrachus | reverse complement strand
GGTTAACAGCAGCTCAGATCAGAGAGCAGGTCAATGCCACACAGGGTTCTAGCAGCAGACACATCTCTAGAACAACTGTTAAGAGGAGACTGTGTGAATCAGGCCTTCATGGAAGAATATCTGCTAGGAAACCACTGCTAAGGACAGACAACAAGCAGAAGAGACTTGTTTGGGCTAAAGAACACAATAAAGAACGCTATAAAAAAAACTCTGAATGAGAAGGTGTGTCCCAACTTTTGGTCTGTACTATACCCTCAGTTTATATATATATATATATATAAATATTTATATATACCCTCACCTCGAACTGCTGCGTTTATGTTTCCTTTAACAACCCATGTTTTATCTCATAATGGTGCTTCGCATTACTGCTTTTTATTAGAGCCACTGTTTCAAAACATATGAGACGAATTGGTTTTAAACTTCTCGCAGGAAGAATTAAGATACATTGACCTGTCCATTCGTCTTTGAAAGTTCAGTTTTCTTAGTCTACTTGCCTTTTTTTGGAGTAAGCCATGCGATGTCATGGCACTTTATAGATGTATTATGATCATTTCTATGTCGTCCACATTGTCTGTGTATACACGGTAAACCATCCTCTAATCTATGAAACATAAGGATATCATTTAAAGAGCGGGTTCTGACCAATGTACAGACAAAAACATTATTTTATTTATATAAATATTACGAATGCTTTCTGTAAAAGAATTCCAAAGACAAGGAGAAGTACAGCTAAAGAGTAAAGAGGACTCTTGATAGAGAAAACCAAAGAGTGTGAAAGGGGGTGTAAAATATAATGCAATTGGATTTTTTTTTTCTTGAATTAACATTAAATACACTATAACTTTTCTTAACCATTGTTAAACATTATAAGTGGAGATGTTCATCCAGGGAAGCTTCACTTAATATTAAATGTGAAAGAGAGTCTAAACATTACTTTTCCACAGAAAACATTATAAGATTTCTGCATTTAAAATCATTCCCATAACTATGAGTTAACCAATTACATAAAAATGATGGACCATTTCAGACATTTTGTCAGGGACTGTCTTTGGTTTCATCTAATATTCAGCATATTAGCATCCTACTGTGAATGAAATTAAAGATATGAGTGGAGAGCACATGCTGTGGACACTTATCTTACAGGATCCATACCTGATAAACCTTTAATATATTACCTCTCATCACAGCAGTCAGACTTCTGAGGTCTCATCCTCTTAACATGCTTTTACTATAAAACTATTGGCCCATGCCTATGTGTCTACATTCATACACATGCATGAAGTATGGCTGTTAATTAACTCAGGACTGTGGTTTCATGTTTGCAGATTTTTTTATTCTATTTCCATTGTTTTCCTCCCAATTTGGTCATTATGCCAATCTCCATCTATTAACTATCTCTCCTCTGTTGCACCCCAGCTACAATTCAAGAAGAGTAAAGTCTAGTGTATGTCTATTTAAGACTAATGAAGCCAGCCAAATTCATCTTTTCAAACTGCTGTTTCAACTGCATAACAGGCAGCTGAAAATGCTCAGAGGAAAACACTAAATGACTTTCTCGCACATATATACATGTATGCTTCTCAACATTTAAGCTTGGAGAGAGAGGAGAGAGCAGTGGCATGCTACACACTCAAACAGCATGGCCAGTTTTCTTCTCTTAGATCCCCAGATATGGATAACTGAGGGATGATTATGACTTCTGATGAAATGGCCCCATAACACATCCAACAGCAGTGTGTTTTTTCTTTTTACTTTATAAGTTAACAATTTGGTGATAACAATACTCATAGTAGAAATCAACGCAGCAGAAGCAAGCCAATGTTATATGTATATTAATGGCATTTCAGATGGAAGCATGGAACTGCTCAGCTCAGGGCTGTGAACCACAGTATTGGAGGTTAATTGTGTTTTCCCTCTGTAGCTGCATGTTTCAGAACATGATCTCAGGTCCAGGAATGTGGACACTGAGTTTATGTTTTAGTGCTGTAAGATTTCCGCAAGGATCATGGTAATTTTAGCTGGCAAGAAATACTGCAGCAGAGAGTAGTGGTTTGAATTTTCACGCTGTCTCATGCTTTTCAGTTTTTCATACACGCATACATAATATAAGATCTCCTCTCTTGTCTAATTTAAAGCAAGTGAGGTGGGATGGGGTGGGGGTGGGGGTAATTAAAGCAATAACTGCCATGCTTTATTATAGGATAAATAATACATTGTTAGTTAAGGCTTCAAATTTTATTTTCCATTAAAAATAGGTTTGAGAAGTGATGTGTAATAAAGTGAATATGTTTTATACTCTTATGTATTTTCAACTATTCAGGTAATTTCTAGGACAATTATGTAAAATAAGAATAACCACTTTTATTTAAATGCACTCAAACTAAAACTGGCCAGTTGAAATGTAGTGACATTTGCTTACATTTCCTAATGCCATTGTTACATAATTGGCTGCAGAGGAATACTTGTTTTTGTGAAGAGGCGTTACCATCCAAACTGATACATTTTTTGTTTAATGCTCATGGCTAATATTGCATATATTTGAATGCATATAATAAAAACCTAGGATACCTAGGATATATTACTGGATAAAACATGTATTAGGCTCATTCTAATACCCCTAGACAAGCTTCACCACTTTAACCAGACTATCAAAAACGTGCTTCTTCCGCAACACAGCTGGGAGCTCTAGTCAGCAAATCAAGACCTATTATAATCAACAGGTCTTCACACCAACTGCACTTGTACAGCAGTCACCAACAATCTCGCAGGAGTAAGGGATTTTATTTTTTTCTGTTTGGGAAGTCTTAAGTGGATCTGTAACACATTTATAGAAAATCTGTTCAATAAAAATAGTCTGTGCATGTTTATTTAATAATAATTTTTTATCATCTTATAAAATATGTCTAATCTACATAATTAATACCTTACTGTATTTATCACCATCTGATAATAATTCAGTTATCTAAATTATCATTAGGAATTCAATAATGTTATATCCAGCTTGTAAATTACACCACCATATTTCCAGAGGTATGGAATAAAATCACTGTCAAAAATGATCTTGCTTGAAAAAAAAAAACATTTGTGTGTAATTCTGTGTTTTGTCCGAGTTGGATTCCAAAATCTACGGCCACGACAGCTTACAGGTACGATATTTTGTGTGTTTGTTATAGTACAACTCTGAAATATATATACGATGCAGAGCCTTTACAGACACGAAACTCATTTTTACAACTCCTCTGTTACACGGACGAATTGCGAAATTACGTCCATGAATGTAGTGTGTTAAACCACTGTCAAAAATACATCATCAAGGCCACATGCACAGGCATTACTGTCCGAAGGAAGAAGAATAGTGCAATTGATATTTTTGTTTTGCCCATGTTTTACTACCTTAGACGCTGTCATTTGTGTATGGTTTGTTTGTGGATGTCTTTGTTTAACCATTGCTTGGGTTGTGACACTGATTTTGGATACTTTTTAGTTTTTTAAATTAATCCTATCCAGATGGATTCTCAGATATCCCTTGAGTCCTGCAACCCATCTGTTTAAATTTCAATCCTAGAACATATCGTGTTTATCTTGGTCTCCTTGGACTACTTGGTGTCAGTGCAGCTTCTGAATCCATAAAACAATATATCTTTCTAGACAAACTAGAACATGTCGTTGCGGTCAAAAGAACAGCGCCTTCCAATATTTTACCTGACTGACTGTTATCAGTTAGGTGAAAGGCACTGGTGACTTTGCATGCAAAAGTAGTTTGGTGTTCCTCAAAGGTATGTTTTAGGGTTTTTTTTTCTCTAGTAATTTCTGATATTATTTTTAACTGCTATGCCAATAACATTCAGCTATATGTTTCAGCAAAACCAAATGATCAAGGCTTACTGATGCTGAGGAATGTGTATGCTTGATCTCATATTTTTGTGCAGAGATGAATGACCTAGAATGTCATTGTACGATGCAGAAAAAAAACATCATGCTTCTGGCCCTGTCATTTAGTTACTCTGTGCAATTGTAGCTGGACGTTCCAGAGTCCCCTCTTGCCCCAATCGCAATATAAAAAATAAACCACTGCATGCTCTTATTATTCCTAATAATCATCTAAAATTTTGTTATATGTTATCTTGCTGCCAGAAGTGATGGTGCCCAAAAGGGTTAGTTTGGTGGTGTTAAATATCTTGGTGGTGTTAAACATCTTGGTGCATGGTACTGTACCTTTCTTTTTAAACCACAGAGTATATGGGTGAGCGATACTTTTAATAATAAAATAAATAAGTCTTAAGAGCTAGTTGCCTGTCAGTTCAGTTAAGCAACTGCAGAAAAAGACTGCAACCCAATGATAGCAGTAAATTGTTGCTTTCTTTTTTGTGTTGCTTTTGCAGGCTGTATTTTTTTTTTCAGTGGTGGGTTGTCCTTCAGGAACTGAAATGACTGCTCAGCTGTGTTAAGGTCTGGGAATTTTTTATTTTTTTGGCAGTATGTTTTTTATCTCTGTCCTCCGATCTAGTTCCTACTATTTAGATTAGATAAGAGTTTTTGTAAATTGTCAGCCAGAATATTTCTTCAAACATGTGAATTCATTCTGCTCCTGCCATCATGAGTTACAGTATATCACTAGAAGCCCATTCTGGAAACCCATGCAAACCCAAGGCTCCACTGTGCTTGACCATGAACTCATGCTTTGGTTCATGAGTAGGTAAATTTTTCCTACACGTTTATAACTATAGAGAGGGTCAATTTTAATTTTAGAAATTTTACAGCTCATCTCTGGAGTTCAAATTGGCCTTTCAATTCTTACTGCTTTTGAGTTTGCATCCCATGGTAAGGATTTAACGTTTCTGCTTTTAAGTCTTTTTTGAATGGTGGATTGTTGTACTGTACCCCTGCCCCTGGCCTGTGATGTTTTTTGTTGATGTCAATGACTTTTTTCAGACCTCTCACAATATTTTTGCCATCAATTGCTGCTGTATTCCATGGCTGAATTGTTTGATGTCTGTTTGTTAGAACACCAGTTCTATTTTTCAGCACATTCTAAACTGCTATATTGGTTATTCCCAATGATTGTAAAGTGGCTCTGATTAATGTTTCTTCTTTTCTTAGCGTCAAAATGGCTTATTTTTCTCTTATATATAGTTTGTCCCTTTTATCACAAGACCAGTGGCAACTGGTGCAAAAAAATTATATATAACATAATTAAAATTAAACTTTTAATACTCGCCTGTAAATAGGCATTTATCAGGTGATTAAGCATCATTACTACTAGTATAAAATAAAGGCATGATTCACATCGCATCCAGTCAGCAGCTCCGCTTGTCGTAAGAAGTGCTGGAAGACTCGTTGAGAATGGTCCAATCACATGAGCCCAAATGTTTAAAAACAATATTGATTCGCTAAGAACAAAAGGATGATTTGAAAAGATCCAATTAGAGCTCAGCCTGAAGTCACATGCTTTTCAAATATTTATGTGCCTACATAGACACTCGTTTGTCCGGCGCCCCGCGTACACAAAAACAAATGAACGTAATACAGTTTAGATTTTTTTTATTGCAAATAAATTACATTAAGAAATACAGTGGAATATTTTGACTAAATGACTTTATTTCATTATTAAAATAAATTATTATTCTGTTAAATAATGACATATTTACTGGCCACCACTGCACAAGACTAACACAAACCACATTGTTCAATTCCGATTTGTTGGTCATATCAAATTTGTATGTCACAAAAGTTTCCATTGATGATTACACATAACTTTTATGACTTTAGTATGGACATATCTGTTCTCTGAAACAGATCATATTTCTGTGATAAGTCATTCATTTTAAACAGTAGATGCTATTTTAGAAAAAACTGAAGATGCTATTTTTGGGATTGTGCTTGACAGAGGATGGCAAGCAATTCGTCAGCTCTACTTGTTGATGTCCAGAAGAAGGAAGGACGCTTGATGCCTTGGTTTGGTTGTTTTAGGAGCTACTGCTAGCATTGCTGTGAAATCCCCACCCTGCAGGATGTCAATGAACACCCCACCCATTCCCAAAGGCAAAAAGTCCCATGAATACCCATCATGGGACAACATATCAGATATGTATGTGATCTAGGCCCTAAAATTAGCTCTGATCTGATCTGAAAAACATCGAATTTATGCATTCATACAGCTCTAAAAAAAGAAAGATCAATGTCACTTGAGGGAAAAAAAATCTGAATTCACTCAGTTCAGGCTGGCAAAGTGAATGTAGCCTAAATGTAGTCTTCCTGGATGAAATCCAGTGTTCATAGAAAGAGTAACCATGCAGTGCTATTAATTGTTTAAATAATTAGAAACACAAGTAAAATACTTGTTCCAGTATTCCAGTATTTTATCACTTATTATTGGCACTGGAAAAATGGTTGGATTAAACAAAGGGAGGCATGTTCTAATTTGTCTAATACATCTGATTATAAATTATGAAACACAAAAGTTGTCATTTTAGGCATCTCATATTTATTTTTATTTTTTTTTATCTCAATCCCAAATATCTTCAGGATATAGAAAAATAAAACAATTAGAATTTTAATACTTTCTGAGCAGACTGTAATATAAATGTCATACCTGAAGCAATCATTTGAAAATCAGGGTATTCTGTTGATTTTGAGCTGGCTTCAAAATGTCTGTAACTTTTTCAGTCTTTTTTTATATATCTCAGTGATGCATCTAATAAAAATAGCCTGGTTGTGTCCAGTCCAATAAGTGGCTACTGTGCTTGGACAGAGGACAACAAAACTGAATGCTTTGGGGTGATGAAACATTTGTTACTGACCATGTCAACCACTTGAAAAGTGTAATGGCGGTTAAATATCATCAAAGGTCACTTATTAAATGCCTGGCACTGTCCATCACGGAAGTGCAGCTTTCTTCTGTCAGAATGACTCACACACACCTCCACAACAGCTTTCCTCAAATCAATGCAAACTTATACTGACATCTCAGCCAGTCCCTTAGCATCACAATACTGTGAAAATTATATTGTAGCACTGTGTTTACACAAACAGCATTAAACAGACTAATTACGAGATGACTGATCATGCTGGGGAAAGAGAGAATGTAGCATTTTAAAAGGGTCTTAATTTAAAATAAAAGTTTTTAAATCACAGTAGCTGATGCAATACAAATGTTGACAAGACACATGGGAGAAAGCTCTGATTGCCTCATTTTTATTTTGCTTCTTTCTTTGTAGTTCAGACAGGACCCATCCATGCTGTCCATCATGTTGCTACCTACCAGGAGGCAGAATTGGCATCTGCTGGTTGCAGCAATTAATGTCTGCCAAAAGAGATGCTTTCCATCACCTTCTTTTAATAGCTTGCGTATGGAGTGCATCTCAGCAGATGTTACATGGGGATTCATTAACGCCCTGTGTTACTCATACTCCTCCCTTGTAAGCTATTATCCACAACAGTCAGTATGAGCTATATTTTAGGATTATTATACATCACTCCCTCAGCTTACTCCCAAAAGCATCATATACCATGTAAAAGCAGTACTTAAATGAAGGGACATCTTTGCCCTTTAAATAAATAGCTCCAAGTTTCAGCTTTTTATAACTTGAGTTTTATCTATTGTTATTATATATAAAGTAGTAGTCAAAAGTTTGAACACAATTGTGGATTTACTTTTCTACATTCTAAAACAAAGAGATAGTTTGGAGATCTGCAAACTATGAAATAACATATACAACATTAGGTAATTACGTTACAACAACAAAAGTCAGTTGTTATTTTAAGAGACCATGATGCACCACGATGAAACTGACTCTCATCCCAGGAAATGAAGACCAAAACTTACCACTGCTGCAGAGGAGAAGTTCAAATAGAGTTACTAGCCTCAAAAATCACCAATTAACAAACAGCACCCCAGTTTAGATCCAGTATGAAGGCTTTACAGAAAATTAGTAGCAGACACATCTCAATATCAACTGTTCAAAGGAGATTCTGGCATATTTTGAATGCCTTCAGTGTTGATTTATAACGTAGAAAGAAATAGAAATTCAGGAAAGACCATGGAATTAAAAGGTGTGTCCACACTTTGGACTGGTAGTGTATGTACCTTAGTAAGAACATGAAACACAAAATTCTGGAGTATGTGAAAGTGACAGTCATCCCTAGAAGGTACTTTACTGCCACAACATGTCTTTGACAAATGTAATTGTATCATAAATACGTGTATGTATATATTTTCTCCATAAATATTGAAAGTTATAGTTTGTGTAAATATCTATAGCCATAATTGTAACCTAAAACAACACATTATTCAGAATGAACAGATAATGTGATTGAAATAGGAGAAGCATTTTTTGTAAGGTTTACAGGGCATCTGGTTGAGACTAAAGATAAACCTGAGCTGAACAAAACTGACACTAAACAAAAAAAATTGTGCAAGCAATCAGATATGAAGCTGAGAGGGCAAACAAAGAGTATGTTGATTAACCTAAAAGTACAGCACTCATTCATCCATTGTACTGTACCTACCTGGATGAGGTTACTGGGGTTTAAATTTGTTCCTATGGTTCCTTTTTTTCTTTAAATAGAACCAACTATTTGTTATAATACAGATACAAATAAAAGTTGTAATAGAAAACTGTCTGTACTCCAGTTGAGACCATTTATGAACTCAGACGATATAGCTTAGGTTCTGTCAGATAGTAAATTCATAGGCCATGTTGAGATCCTAGAATTTTCACCCCAGATTTTTTGTTTTGTTTGTTTGTTTGTTTGTTTGTTTGTTTGTCTGTTTGTTTGTTTGTAAAGAAAGAAAGAAAGAAAAAAACAAAAAACACATTAAAAAAACGGTTTCTGGTTTAGGCCCTTTCAGGTTTAAATGCAAACACAGCTGTACAGATTGAACACCTCTTTCTGTGTGTAATATAGTGCAATCATAATGAAAGAGGTATCTTAAATACAGGGAAATGTTAAGAACAAGGTTGAATGCCCAAGATTTATATAAAACTCAATCACAGACTATAGATCATTCCTTTGATGTTCATCATTTTTTATGGCCAATGAGCTTTCACCACTCTGACAAGACTGGCAACACTGTTGTGCCAGGGACAGATTGACAGGGAAAGCAGCAAAGAAATGACACTGAGAAAAAGCCTTCAGTGCAAAGTGGTTTAAACAGCTTGGCATCTTTGTTCTGTGTCTGTCTTTCTTTATGTATATGAACTGTTAGTACTGGGAGGGGTGGGACTGAGAGGGGCAGACGAGACATTGACAAATGTTTATATTTTAGATCAAACTGCAACAAGTGGGAGACAGAAAGAAAGGGAGAAGGGAGGGAGCTGAATAAACAGAGAAAAGGAATATGTGAGACATGCATTGCATACTTCTGAAAAAAAAAAAAAAGCTCTTACCTTAAAAAAGGGACCACCAAAGATTAAAGCAATTGTAATCAATACTGACAGGTGCTGAGCATATATTAACAAATGAAATGAAATCTACAATGCGAAGATGAATTCATGACAGTAAATCAAGATAACAATATTAAAATCAGAAATACACACTATGACAATTGCAATTATCAAGCTGGAATGCTAAAAAGGAGGATATTATTGTTTAGGTCGTTTAAAAGGAAACGTGGTGGAAGGACAGAAAACCTGGACAAACGTATGCATAGATAATGATGTGATGGGAGAAAGCAGGAATAAAGCTTTATTTGCTAAATTAGGAGAAAGATAATGCCATACAATAAAAAGTCACATGTATTTCCCCAGGATTAAGATCTCAAACTAAATACAGTCATGACACATAAGCAGTTATATTGTGCATGCCTTTGGGAGGCTCAGTCCCAGTGAGGATATTTTTTTCAGTGAGAAAACACCATTTTAGGGTTTTCCCCAGCTGGTAAAACAACACTAATGCTCCATGTGCAAATAAAAGGGAAAGGGAACTTCTGGAATTCTTACATGACTCCTGTTTTGGCTCTAATCATCTAACCGTGCATTTGTTATTATTATTAGTAGTAGTAGTAGTAATAGTATTGTTTCATATTTTTATTATTATTATTTATTATTATCATTATTATTATTATTTCTTTTGGGACAATGCATGATAATTAAATATACTGAACAAAAATATAAACGCAACACTTTTGTTTTTGCTCCCATTTTTTTATGAGATGAACTCAAAGATCTGAAACACTTTCACAAGTCTGTCAAAATCTGTTATAGTGTGCACTTCTCCTTTGCCGAGGTAATCCATCGCACCTCACAGGTGTGCCTTAGACTGGCCACAATAAAAGGTCACTCTGAATCATGCAGTTTTGTTTTAATGGGGGGGTCTGGGGACTCAGAAAACCAGTCAGTATCTGGTGTGACCACCATTTGCCTCATGCAGTGCAACACATCTCCTTCACATTGAGTGTGGTTACACGTGGTCTGCCGTTGTGATGCTGGTTGGATGTACAAATTCTGCCAAATTCTCTGAAACGCCTTTGAAGACGACTTATGGTAGAGAAATGAACATTCAATTCACGAGCAACGGCTCTGGTGGACATTCCTGCTGTCAGCACGCCAGTTGCACACTCCCCCAAAACTTGCGACATCTGTGGCATTGTGCTGTGTGATACAACTGAACATTTCAAAGTGGCCTTTTATTGTGGCCAGTCTAAGGCACACCTGTGCAATAACCATGCTGTCTAATCAGCATCTTGATATGGCACACCTGTGAGGTGGGATGGATTATCTCAGCAAAAGAGAAGTGCTCACTATCACAGATTTTGAAGATTTGTGAACAATATTTGAGCAATATGGTTATTTTGTGTATGTAGAAAGTGTTTCAGATCTTTGAGTTCATCTCATAAAAAATGGGAGCAAAAACAAAAGTGTTGCGTTTATATTTTTGTTCAGTATAGTAAACTACATCTGTCGAAGAAATGACAAGAAAGGTTTGAATCACTGAAGTAGAACAATATAAGACTACCTTCACCTCCTGCACTTGTTTGATTATTGCTCATTATCTCACCTGATCAAAGTATCACAAATGTAAATAGCTAATTTAATACAATTAGACAATTAAAAATAAAAACCTTTAGTTTAATTGTAGGGTGAGATAGGAAGCTGATGTCTGTTTTCCAGTGAAAGTTATGTTACTTGTTGAAGAAAAATAGCATGATAAATCAATAATTTGTCCTCCAGCTTGTCTTATGACATTGAATGTTCAGTAAAGCTCAATTGGCACAAATGAGTGTGTAATGCTTAACCAGTCATGGCGGAAACTTAATGAAGGAGAAGGCTTTTAATTTGTCCATGATCAAACCCAAAGAATGTGAGAGAAACATAGCAGCAATGAGCAAGGAGTGATCATGTCTTGTGATAGCATAGCTTCCAAAAAAGCTTCAAAACTAGACTGTTTAGTTTAAATCACACAATCACAAAACAAACTTTTGCTAGATTTTAAGTTTATAAAAAGAAATGAAGCAAAATGAAAGGAAGTACATTCAGATACAGATAAACTGATTACTATCACTTATGTCACGACCAGACAAATTAAAGCTAGGAGTGTGAGTCATGAGTGAGCTGTGTATTCTGTAGCACACAGAGTAACGGAGGAACATCTCATTGCTGCCTTTTTTTTTCTAGGCTTCACTACAGTCCATTTAGTCATAGAGTGGCTCTCATTATTTTTCAATTAAGAGCAGTTCAGTCAATGATGATTTCAGTCATTTTTGTAATGAATGTCACTTTCAGCACTTTCATCACTGCCTTCTCACTGCCACCTTCAAGCAGAGGTCATTTTATCTGTTTATTTACCATGGAAGCATGCTCACTAACACACGTATATACACACTCGTACTCACACACACACACACACACACACACACACACACACTCACACGCACACAAAAAAGGAATAAGAATGGACCATAGTCCGAGGGCAGAGAAACTCCAAACTGATCTAGTTCCAGTTCTTGGGGGAAATCCTCTCTGCCATAAAATCCATTTCATTTCAATTGGTCTGTGAAGTGATAAACAATCCAAATAATGTCCCTGAAGTGCTCTAATCTGCTTAGTGCTGGAAGATGGGTGAAGAGCGGCGTTAATTTCATCAGAATGGCGGCTGACGGAGTGCTGGTGTCTGATGTTGGAGCCCACAGCAGGAAAAATGACCTCCTCCTTTATCCCATTACAAACCGAAGACACTCCCACATCTGCCACTAATAAGAAAACTTAATAACACAGCACAGAAGTATAAAGGCAATTGCACCAGATAAGGGCAAAAATGGTTGTTGTACAGAACAGTCATACATATTTACTGTATATCTGAATCTGAATCCAAATATGTTATTTGTGCACTGGTTATGTTACTCCTCCTAATGCCATTCAGTTTTGCTTTTTCTGCTGTTTTACAGTGATCACCAAAATCATGACAAAATGATCTGGGCTCAAAAGTTATGTGCATGGCAAAAATATTGGTTTGGATTGCTACTGTATGAATAATTGAGGTCTCATAAAATTTGCAGTCGTTTGCTTATACAGGAACAAGGGAAGCTACTCTATGTGCATATGCTTGCTATAGTTTGATTTGAGAAATGAGAAATTTATGACAGAAGGCCAAGAGACGGAGGTGTTCGGAAAAATAGACTAGTGTATTCTCAGCCTTGAATGATAGGGGTCAAGAGCCTTTATCTGAAATACTTCGGGTAATACAAAACTATAAAAACACCCACCCATAAATAGACATGCACACATCTATAGTCTACTAGAGAGCTTTAGAAATACTAAAAGTGCAGGTGGATATAGAGCTTTATTTAGTGCCCTCAAACCACCAAACTTTAATCTGATTTATTGATCATTTTAAAGAGATTACAGAAGCCTGAACTTTGTTTTTCTTCCCTGAGATTGGCCAACATTCCCCTGCTTTAATGGTTTTCTTCAGGGTTATTGACTGATATATTATCCTCTGACTTTGAGAGCCAAGGTTTTCCGATAGTCAATTACTCTACCACTGTGAAGCAGAAAAGTGAGAGAGGGAGAGAAAAAAGGTGAGAGGTAGTTTCCAACGTTGAATTCTGTCAAGAAGAAAAACTGTTGCTTGTTTTTTTACTCTTGCAGTGCTCTATGCCGTGAATCAAATTGAAAGCTCACATGTATTTAATGCCTGTTGACCAAACCATTAACTGCTTTACTCTTTTTAACAATTGCATTAATGTTGTCTTTTGTCTTGTTTGTAAGCCCATACAGTTTGTAAGCCACTGCTATCATGCTCATAATGCAAGTCCAAAAATAAGGGCATACTTTTGCTGTGTTTAAAATTTTCATAATCTTTGACATCACAGTTGTAAAGAAAAGTGGGAGTTGTTAACAATTAAATAAATACGTCACATCAATACATGTTTTTGTGTTGCAAATAATTTTTTTTTTAAGTCTGTAGTACAAAGTGTATAATTATAGTAAATACCATTATCAGTAATGTAATATAATAAATTACAGTACTGTTCTAGATCTTCATTAAATATGGAAGAACAACACAGTAATTCTTCAATCATTATTAATGACTTTCCATGGAAAATTCATATAAATTACTTAACTAAATGATAAAAAATGATGCCATTGCCTTCTCATTATATTCTTTGTTTGATAATTATCTTCCATTTATATGTAATCCAGGCATATTGTGTTAATATAAATGTCATTATTATTATTATTATTATTATTGTTGTTGTTGTTGTTGTTGTTGTTAATTATGATTGTTGTTGTTGTTTTAACTATTAGAATTTGTAAGCCTTTTTTCTTTTTTTTTTTCCCCAGCTCGACAACAAAGTGAAACACATTTGCTATGACTGAAGTGTCACTGTGTTGTTCTTCAGCAGTTAATGAAGATGAGGAACAAGAAAAATGTCACATGCTGCGCTGCACACGCTTGCTTCCATAGGGAATGATATGGAAAAGTATTACACAAGGTAATTAATTATTTTTATTTAAGGCATGTTTGCAAACAGAGTATGTTAAAGGGGAATTTGCTGATTTTATGAATATGGTGCTTGTATGTATTACATTATTGTTGTCCATTTTTTCTTTAAACCTTAATTGACTTAAAGCAAAATAACATAAATATAAGCACAGTTTCTGTGTTTTATATGAAATTAAGTGTTTTATATGTCATGGAAATTCATTAATAATGACTGTACAGTATATATATATATATATATATATATATATTACATATATTACATAATATATTACATAATTCATAATAAATATAATTATTTATTAGTGGTAGTAATTTAAAATATTTTATAAACAATTTTGGATGTATGTAATTGGAGTATTTTTCATGATTGCTACCTTATAACCATGCACTCTTGTTGAGTAGTGTTGTTTGTTCGTCCCTTTAGACCTCGACTTTCCAAATAAAAAAACCTTCTGACCTTTTGTTCTTCTGATCAGACCTATTATTCTTATATAAATATTTACATTTTAGACACTGAAATACTGAAATAAGCTGATGTTTTAAATAGATCTAGAAAGTCAATATGTCAATATGCTGAACTATTACTCAATATTCATTCAGTAAGAATTCTAATTAGCTAGTTCTGTGGGAAAAGTCTAAGACTCCAAAATTATTACTCGCTATTTATTAATTATTACTCGCTAATTACGGCATATATTCTGCCATACAGAGAAAGACCAGATTTTTTCAACTAATATTTCTTTCTAGTATTCTTTCTATTTGATATGACTCAAATATAAGAACTATGTTTAGTTAGTGTGTAGTTACCTAGGATTTGTTTAACATATTGTAAAACATTCGTGTTTCTTTTAGTAATTTTTGTTTGTTTGTTTCTAATAAAATTCGTAAGTATTTATTTATTAGTAAGTGAGTTTATTTATGTTGAATTAAGATTAAATTAATATTGTGCATCAGCAAAAGATATGTTGCTATACTAAGAATGGATAACAGAAACACACTTTTGGACAACAATGGCTTTTATATATCCCACTGCACCCATATACTTTGAATGTCAAACATAGTGTTCAGAAAAATCCAGGTGCAGCTTTTTTATTGCCGTAAAAAAAGCAGCTAAATTATCCTAGGAAATTATATTTGTTGCAGCACAAAAATAAAACTTTTAAATAATAATCTATTTTAGGTAAATGTGCTGGTAATTTATAGAGGTTTCACAACAAATCTTAGCAACTGTTTGATGCTGTTTTTAGGATTTTACTCTGTTCATAATTATTTTATTACTTCTATTTTTGTTTGTCAATGAAAGCCATCAAAGCATCCAGTGTGTGAGCAAAAGATTGACTCTCATGCATTGTTTTGATTTACTTATAAATATCTTGATATTATTTGAATTTTTTATTTATTTTTTATTAATATTATTTAGTAGCACTATAAAATGCTACTTTTATTTTAAAATAAATAAAATAAAATTTAGCGTTTAGTAAATATTTTTTACATTCAATTCATCATTATGGTTGACATACTTAATAATGATACTTAACAATCAAATCAAATAAATTGTGTTTTGGGTGTTTAAATTGCAGTGGTTTCTTAATTGAGCAGTACAGTGTCTTAATGGTTAGCACCTCAAGGCTCCAAGTTCGATTTCTCCCTCAGGTTTGTATGCATGTTTTCCCAGTGCTTGGTGGGTTTCCTCCCCCAGTCCAAAGACTGATCAAGTCCAAAGCAGATTAGGCTGCCTGGCTTTCCCAAATTGCACGTGCCTCGTGCCCTAAGTCTCCTGAGAGGCCACCCGCAACCTTTTACACAGTATAACACAGTATAGATGATGAGTGAGTGTGTGAGTGAGTGAGTGGTTTATTTATTCTGTTTAAAATGTTATCTATGTCTTTAAATGTCTTTAATAAATCTTAGTACAGTATACTGAATTGACATGCCATGTGCAGTAGCCATTTAACTGTTAAACTCTTATATGCCTTTACAGTATATAATCAGACATATGAGATAAATGAAATATTTGCCAGCATACTGATTGCTTATAAGCTTTATGGTAAAGCTTATCTGAGTAAGGAAAGTCATTTGTAACGTCTTGTTTGATTTTGTTTCACTTGTTTTCTCCACTTAATATCCTTGATGTCTTATGCAGCCTTCAGTATTTGACAGTTAAAGTAAATTGTATATTCTGCATATTGAAGAATGTCATTATTTTTTACAGCTTCAAACACCAGATTGATTTTATAGGATTATTTATTTAATTATTTAATTATTTATTGTGCATTACAATGCAGTAACTCTCACAGATGCAAGAAGAGAATATAAATCTAATGTATTTTCTTGCCTTTAACTCCATGTCCACTGAGAATTAATCCCTAGACTCTTTTTTCAGCAAGTTCTATGGTGTTCTAAAAGGTCTCCTGTATTAGTCTTCCATTTAATGTATTTCAGTGAGATAAGGCAAGAACACCCCTCAGGAGGAAGTCTTGGTAGATATAAAGACCATTCCATACACCTGTAGCAAGGCTAAGGAGCACTGCCACAATATTACCTGTAAAGTACCAGTCAGGATTGAACATGCATATGTTGAATGTGACCTTTATTGTCAGTGTGTTGCATGGAAGAAAATCAAAATACATGTCCCATGCCTGTTGAAAGGCTACTGTTTATGAGTTTATACACAGGTATGAATTCTGTTCACTGGGATGTTTCCAGGGCAAACATTGAAAGAGAAAATAATTTAGAGTGAGTGTCAAACACCAGTCCAAAACCCTTTAAAGAAATGAAAAACAAATCACACAATATTTACATGTTTTTGACACTAAAGTCACTGTCCCTGATGGCCTGGCCACGTGTAGTGAAGAGCACTGGTGCCCCCTGGTGCTAGCTGTGTAGGTAAAGATCATTCTAGTTTGGAATGAACAGAAGGATTTAATCAAAATCCTTGTAGCAGCAGTAAGAGTATTATAAAGGTACAGGAGAAGAAATATCCAGATCAGACATTATATAAAATACTGTCATGCATTATACATACTGCATTACACATAAATCAATTCTCACTTAATCATCTAATTTTCACTTACATTAATAAATACACTCATAGCATTTACAAAACTAATTAAGTGCCACTTACTGACGTGACAGAGATGTTACTTTCTTTTTTCCTTTTTTTTAATGAGACAACATGAATACAGATGAATCACCAATTTTTGGCTGCTTTATTTTTTAAGCACATTAAGCTTGAGTGTTAAATGATTTTCAATATATGCAGTATGATATGAGTTTCTTAAAAATGGAACCATAATTAATTCTAATTGTTGGGCTGCCTGAAATCCCCACAGATGATCTCTCATTAGAGCAGCTATCATAAGGAAAAAACTACATCACTACACTACATAAAGTCGAATGCATGCAGATTAAAAGCATTTACGGACAAACAGAGAAAGTTTGCACAAAAAAAGAAAGCCATGGGGAAATTATTGGATGATTTCCCATCCCACAAATCACACTTCTCATGTGCAATGTTTGATGATACAGTGCAGATAATTTGAATTTGAAAAAATGAATTGGTTTCACGTTTATCTTTTAATATTGCATTTGCCTTGTCGATATCACCACATATGTTTGTACAAACAGTAATTTTAGGTCAGGTTGTGGGCACAAGTTTATACTTATAGTTCATATGAACAACAACAAAATCTGTCCATGGAAATGTGGCCTGTGATCAGTTTGGCTGATCATTGCTGTTAGGTGCCTAATTTAAATGTAATGTACTTTATACAACATTATCACAGCTTTAAAGAAATTCAGATGAGACCTAGTTCCCAAATGTTCAGGTCAGAGGCAATACTTATGTGTGTGTGTGTGTGTGTGTGTGTGTGTGTGTGTGTGTGTGTGTGTGTGTGTGTGTGTGTGTGTGTGTGTGTGTGGAAATGCGCCCGCTTGTGTGTGTATGCATATGTGTGTGTGTGTGTGAAAGTCATCCTACACAGTAGCCCCCTTCCTTCTCCTCTTCTCTATGGCTCT
>QMIH01001182.1:132644-160159 GCA_003987875.1 Clarias batrachus | reverse complement strand
TCAGCAAGCTGGTGTGTGTGTGTGTGTGTGTGTGTGTGTGTGAAACTCATCCTCCACAGTAGCTCCCATCCTTTTCCTCTCATCTAATCGGAACTCTCTACAAACACACATCCAGAATGAATTATGCTCACAATCCAAGGTTTAACTGTACATACATTGTTTACCTAAAGAAAGTAATGTTTTTGAGTACAGCCTTGGAGTTCAGAAACTTCTACAAAACATGCATATTCCCCTAAGATAGGCTCCAGGCTTCCCGCCAACTTGTGTAGGCTAAACAATACAGAAAATGAATGAAGGAATTTCCTTATTGAGCAGAGTTGTAAATTAAAAAATTATGTAACAAAACAGAGGACGCTAAAACAAAAAATGAATGTCATTTCAAAGGTCTACAGATTCATTCTTTTTTTCATATGGCTGACTTCCCAGCAATAAGGCAATGCACATATAGAGAGAATCATGCAATGTAAAAAAAAAGAGGGATTCAAAAGGGTGTGCATTTGAACAGAGCAATACAGAGTGTCATTTTACCCAAATTTCAGAATTTTTACAATTAAACAAAACCTCAATTTCCAAATCAAATTTACTATATAAACAGTTTGACTGCAAAATAAATAAATAAACAAATAAATAAATAAATAAAATAAAATAAAAATTTGCATTTTTTTAAGAAGGGAGAAGTATTATAAACTGCCAAAGATTATTTTACATTTACAGTTTCTTTGAGTCACAAAGATATACAATTTGGTTATATCAGTATGCATTTTGTATTATTTAGCAAATCTCCAAATCCCAACGTTTTGTCACAATGGATACATCACCTGCAGTTGTGTTGGTCTTTATTCAAGTGTGTTTATTCAATTTGGTATCAGTAATATGTTGGTTCAGTATCAGTATTAGTATCAGTATTCAGTATCTGTAAAATGTTTGTTGGAACAGCAAACTCATGCTTTGATTATGTGTTTATAGAGGGTCACTATCTATTGCAGAGCACGATGTTGAGGCCATACCTGGATTTAGTGAACACAGAAGCATCCAACACACAACCAATGTATCTCTTGTACACAAAGTGATTTGTGATCTTGAGCATTATCGCTCTGTGATGTGCATCATGGCTTCGAGAAATGATAAAACTGATAGTGCTACTTTAACGCTTCTAATGGATGACTCTCACTCTCTCTCTCTATATATATATATATATATATATATATATATAGAGAGAGAGAGAGAGAGAGAGAGACAACATTGTGTGCAGCCTGCACTTATGCATAAGTTACATGTTCAAAAGGCAGAAATAACTACACATTATATTAGCAAACTTTGAATATATTATATCAGGGTAAAACCAGCAACTAACATGGATAATAGTCAAGTAACTACAGTAATCATTTATAGCAGGTCTGCTTATACAGTAAAAGCAATACTAACTAGCTAGATTCTTTAATGTCTCAGAAAGATTAATAGTATCATACTGTACGTTGAAATATTGATCAATACTGACAATTCTATAGAACTTCGCATCTGAGGTGGTCAGACAAATGGACAATGTATTTTTAGAATCCCCCTTTTCTTTGTCTTTGTTTTTGACAAAAAAAGAAGGATCAGAAGTACAGTAGAACAGTCATCCTATTTTTCCATAATATTTTGCCAAATTATGATGTCACAACAGTCTCAGTTTTGCATTCACCAAATGCATAATTATTTTTTTGTGGTTCAGGCATTTCACCTGTAGTTTTGCAGACAATCTGCCCAGAGAAAGTAAACACTGCCTGTATGCCCGTAAGTGTTTGTGCAGTGAAAAACATGACAACTTTGTGCCCTTGCCCTCCTTAGTGTTGATTAAGCTTGTAACCTGTAACCTGCTGTTTTTTCAAAGTCAGTGCACCCAGTGGAAGCTTAGCCTTTGATCAGTCATTTAAGAAGCTCTTTGTGTGCTCTCCTTACTGCCCTTACCACTTCTCTTCCTCCCTCTTTCTCTTCATCTGGTGAATTTGCCTCTTCACGTCTCCACTGATCACCAGCCAAGCTTGAAACACGAGAGCCTCTTATTCATACTCTGTCTCAGTTGGGCTGGAGGTGAAGCATGAGGATAACAGTGTGATCAAGAGAGCTCACTTGGCATATGGAGAATGATTAGGGCTTATCACACTGTCTGGGTGTGAGTAAAGAAAGGGAAAGGTTTGATAAATTACATTGCATCTCTAGTGCGCGTGTGTTTTTACAGGAGGAACTGAACTAAGTAAAGCAGTGTCACATGATAAGATGTAAAATGTAAAATTTACCAATTAAACAACATATTTTTACTGTAATGTTCATTCAGTGAAAGCAGGATTCAAGAGCATAAATGAAATACATGCTTTAATAGGGTGATTCTGAAAATAAAATCACTGTCCAAAATCAAGTCCATGTGGGATCAATAAATTTGTAAACAACATAACTAAAAAGATAATCCTTGTTCAGAAACAATAAATACAAATATAAACCAACATCATCCAATGAGGCAAGACATAGGACCAAAACCAAAACAAATATATACAGTATGGCCAAATACAAGGAAAAAGCTCATGGAGAACACAGACAATAAAAAGGGCTCAGCCTTGCATTGAGAGGGGGAATTTGTGAATGTAAAAAAAAAACTGTTTTCAATTTCTCTGGGTATTCTCATACAGTATTTGAATATTTAATTTAGATTTACTTTATCTGGGTCCCTATATAAGTGTAAATCACATTTGTGATGCTAATCATTTAAAATGCTTGATACAAAAGGTTGGGGGTTTTTTTTATGTCCAATCTCTTTTATTAAAGCATGTGTTCAGATGAAACTTTTGTCTCTCTTATGCACACTGTCATTAATGTAAAAAGGGAACACACCAAATATTAAGAAATTCTTAAGAAATTCCTGTACATTTTTCACAGGTTCTACTTTTCAATTGAATTGTCAATAATCTATTCATAATAAAATTATATTAAATTAGAAAATAATGCAATATAAACATATTCGAACTAATCATCTTTGTTGTTCTTGGTCCTTTGGCTGTTCCCGACAAGGGGTCACCACAGTGGACCCATTTTATTCAGGCTTGGGAAAGGCACTGCATCCAGTGGCTAGGGTTTGGGCATTGGCTGTGAATCGAACCAAGGCTTTCTACATGACAGGAGAGAAACCTATCATTGAGCCACCAATACACAAATCTAACTCGCCATCTTTAGAATAAAGTTTAGCAGGAGAAGTGTTTAGCTTGTGTGCTCCATACCTCCAATACTCTTCTCTTGCTTCTCCTCTTGCTTCCATTGAACCTTTTGTTAGTTCTATCAACCAACAGGGGGTAGCTTTAGAGATGAATTGATGCCGGAAAAAGCAAACTATGGAACAACAAGCATGTTTTGGTATTGCAGTTTACAGTACCTGGACAGCTTTTTGAAATGATGTAATAAATAAATGGTATGATATGTGACTCCTTTCTTTGTCATGTCAAGCAAACCGCTCAGGCATATTCCTGTTCAGTTTCTGCCTACAGTATTTCAGTAAATCAAAATCAACAGCTAATGTGTTCAGCTCTATAGAACTATAAAATTAGAATATTTGTCACACTTGCAACTACTTTTGATATGCTCAATTGCAAATACTATCTGTTTAAAGTACTGTGTTAATGATTTTGCTTTTTTTCCATATAAATAAACATCACATACATTATTTGGAAACTATAAAAATACTTTACAATGTTGAAATAAAATTTCTTATGGATAAACAAGCCATAATGTCCATGTTCAAAAGGGTAAAAAGCAGAGGTGGAAAGTAACGAATTACATTTACTCGCGTTACTGAAATTGAGTAGTTTGTGTGTGTGTACTTCTACTTTTTAAAGTAGTTTTTAAAATCTGTAATTTTACTTAAGTATGTTTTGTTTGAAGTATTGTAATTCGCTAAATTTTAAATCATATTCGCTACTGAGTAAAACAAAAGAATGAAAGTGCAAAAATAATACAAATATTATGCTTTGTATAAATGGTTCGTTGCGCTCTCGTGTGTATCGTGTCCTGGCCCCCACAGCGGCATCTACCTGACCTTCCACACGGTCGCTTCCGCCCTGAGAGTGACCTCATCAACCAGAGCGACCGTATATAAACCGGAGAGAGACGCTGGAAAGAGGAAAGAGATTGTGATTTTGGCGTTTTTATATTTGGTTGTGTTTTCTGGTTTTGACTTTTTGCCTCCCATTGACTTTGATTATTGCTTTGCCGATTTGGTTTGGTTGGCCTTTGTATATATCTGTAGATAATTTCACTGTATGTTTGTGCACTCACCAGTAGTAGGGGTGTTGCTGCCATTTATTTTGGAAAGAGGGAATTTATTCACTGTTTTTGGTTTAGGGATATTTTTTTGCAGGTAATCTAGCTACTAAATATAAATACCATTTTGTTTATTATTTTGGCCTGGGTCCACTGTGAATCTGATCTGCCTCCTGTTTGTGTGTGTGTGTGTGTGTGTGTGTGTGTGTAAAGCAATACAAACTCATTATTTCATTAGTTAATGACTGGATCTAGTTCTTTCTGCCATATACCACCATTTCCATACAGTTCAAAATAGAACCCTGAACCATTCTTTTGCTGTACGGCCCGACACTAGACTGGGACGTAACGCCATATTTAARTGMCCACTTTGAYTTTCAAGCACAAGAAAGACAACAGCTTTATTATGCAAAGGTGTTCCTTCAGTTAAGAATTATAGATTTATATTTGCTCATCTATTTTGAACTACGCTAGAATGCCTCATCCAACCCCCGCTGTTAAAAAAAAAAAAAAAAGTAACTTGGTAACTTTTTGGTAATTTTTTTATGAGCTGCTTTTACTTGCGTAGATTTTTATAATGGTAACTTTACTTGTACTTTAGTAAAAATTCACTGAAGTAACAGTAATTTTACTTGAGTACAAAATTTTAGTACTCTGTCCACCTGTGGTAAAAAGGTATTCTGTTCAAAAAGTGTAAAAATTCTGTAAAACACATATTAGCACATTAGGAAAAAGAAAATAAAAATAGTCCTGTTCCATTAACTCACTAAATAGTCGAAGTATACTCAATATACCCTCTTACTGTTTTTTTTTTTTTGTGTGTGTGTGTGTGTGTGTGTGTGTGTGTGTGTGTGTGTGTGTGTGTGTGTGTGTGTGTGTGTGTGTGTGGAAAAAATGTTTAGCATGCATTATGTTGCTAACTCACAAAAGGAGTTTGGACAGTGATTAATGGGTTACAGTAATGGTAGTAAATAATACCGGGTATATATTATATTAATATATTCAATTTTAATATATTATATTATTAAGTAAATTTCCAATATACATCCTTCTGAGATCCTTAATCTCTACTCCAAACCATATCCGATCTAATCTACAAAAAGTATGGAATGTGTTTTTTTCAGGGGATTGTGACCTTTTTATGACCCATTCTGAAAGGAATCTGGCATATTCTTTCCTCCAGTGATAAAAAAGGTTGTTGGGAAACTGCATTCTAGAAGGCCTAGTAGATGAAAAGACAAGAGAGTTCCATGAATATCAAGGACGAAAATTATATGAATCCCCATTCCAGTCTCTACAGAAACAACAAGGGACAGGTTGTTTCATTCTCTAGCTGCTCAATAAAATCTGGTTAATGACCTGAGGTGAGACTAACAGACCATATTTATTTGTCCAACTTAATGTTTTATGAAGATGAAAACTTTCGCTTTTGCTTTTTACTGTTTGAGACATTTGTTGTTTTAATAAAGGACTTGCAAAAGCATCACTCAAATAGAATGAAAGTGAGCCACAACAAACAATGCTAGACAATTTTCAGGAAATGCCAAAAAATGTTCTTCAAATCAGATGAAATCAAAGCAAATTCATCTAACATCACTTCTTTTTTTTAACAGTGAAAATCCTATCTTCAGAAAAATATTTTTCATGTACAGCTAAATATGTCAAATTTCTTTTTAATAAACAGTATAAAGTAGTATAAACTAATTAAAATAAATAACAAATAAAGTTTTTGGGCATGGTTTCTTGACTTTCAAGGATGTTAAAAAGAGCAAATGCTGAAGTATTTTTGTTTTGCTCATGTTGGTGTGATTTTTTAAAATGATTTTTAGAAAAGTAAATAAATCCAGCTCCAACAGTATTTTTTTTTTTGCGATTGTGTTTTTGTGTAAATTTACATATGTAATCAAAAATATGTTGAATTCGAGTTTTTTTTTTTTTTTTTTTAAAGAAATGTATTTGTTTTGAGTCTTGTTGGCAGCAAATTGGCAATAGGAAATAGTTTTGAGCTTTGTTACACACAAGCCCTTCATAATTACAGAAATTGTTGAAGATAATGAGAAACATTATAAGTACTGTATTACTAAAACTACAGTTTACTGCATCATTACCCTCCTCCAATACCAGTTTCAATTTTATTCCAGTACCAATTTGGTGGTGCCCTATTAGAGTACAGCTGTGTAACTTTTGTTTTGGCATTGTTCACACCAAATATGCTGTGATCCCATAAGATTACAATGGGCTTTTGTCAAACTAGGAATGGGGCATACTGTATAGCCAGATGTAGGAAAAACAACAACTTCCTGCACACTGTATACAAGAGCAAATGCATGTCTTTCTTGTCTTTTGTACACAAAGTGGTCATGCAGTTCTGCGTGTTATAGCACACTGTTTGATTGTCTTTGAAAAACATTTCTGCGTCATTGCTCTCAAATGAAGCAAAACCAGTGATAGTTTATAGCTTCCCAAGAAAGAACATATAGTGATTTTAAAAAACGCTAGTTAAACACAACTGTATGTGCCTGAGTAAAACAATTAAATCCAAATTAATGTTTATCATGTTTTGAAGGCAAACTGTTCAAATGCATATCTTATATTAGATCTGTACATAAGGATCAGTATTGTACTCCCTGTTCAGGTTTCTTTTGAAAATATTACTGTGAAGTGCATCCACTCAATAAATGTTCAAAGACAACTAATTAATACCAGATGCAAAATATGCACATACAAGTCTTTAAGACTGGATGCAATAAGATTATTTTATGTTTTTAAAGATTTTTAAGCCTTGCTTTAAACAATGGCTGATAATCCAGTTCGAGGGAAGTGACATTGGTGCAGAGTACAGCAGCTGTTTGGACAAAAGCAACAATGACTTAAAAGATTCAGACACAGACTAACATGTGCCTGCTTCCCTACTAGACTCAGTGGGTAAGAGGCATGTGGAGAAGGCTGAGGAGGAAGAGGATTTCAGCTGGTTTCCTGGATTTCAAGATGACTGGAAAATGTAGAACTATCACCCATGCCATAAGAGCCAGGATCTCCACAAGCCAGGGTAAAGATTGACCTGACTCACAATTCAAGGTGTATTACACTTTTTCACTGAGGAGCTGTGGTAAATGGAGCAAAACCAGAGCAAAGCAAAGCTAAAGTGAAGCACATTCCAGCAGCAAATAGACACCTGTTACTGTGAAGGAAATGAAATCTTTGATTGGACTATGTGACACAAAAGGGCTTCTCTGTCTACCAGCAAGGACAGATTGGTAACAGAAGGAGTGGCTTTTCCAAATATATTGGAAATCCACATCTCTGACAAGGGACAGATTTCCAATATTCTGTGAATAATAATAATAATAATAATAATAATAATAATAATAATAATAATAATAATAATGTGCATTATCATTCAGATATCTCTGATTACAAAATAACCAAGCACATGAAATGAATTGTTCTGAAAAGCTGTGAAAACTTAGATTTCCCCGGTACCCCAGTACATTTTATTCAAACTTGCAGGTGAATGAAACTTTGTTGCTTTGTGTCAATTGCATCAGATCTTCCTCTCAAATAAACACAATAGGGGGTCAAGCTTCATTGGTTATGTCCCAAAATCCCAAGTCTGCAAAGAGTATGAAGTGAAACAGAAGAACTTCATTCATGATGAATCGGCTCAGACATTTGTCTATTTTTATGAACAATACAGATACTGAGCTTTTCAAGCACATGAAAAGCTTGAACTGCCATGGACTGCAGCATTATTCATGTTAATAATGCAGCATTATTCATGTTAACAGAAAGTAACCCTAAAAATACTGAGCAACAAGTTCCCTTGTTCTACCTCAAAAGAACAATCCAGGGATCCCATAAAGGAGGTAAGTAAAGATGATTCCAAGGGCCCCAGACTGACTTTGGGCACCTAAAATGCTATGGCAGGTGAAAAGTGTTGAAATGGTCAAGGTTGGTGGGCTAGTGTATTAGGCTTTCACAGGACCCAGAATCTTTACTGGTGCCCTTCGAACAACCTGAATTTTCTTGTTTGGCAAGACACAAGGTCTGTCAACGTACTGTCTATTTACCAGGATTCCTACAAGAAAGATTCAGTAAAGTGGAGGAAGCAAGAGTGCAATCCAACTGAGGTTGTAGTTCCAGCAAGCCTCCGTGAATATCAAACACACTTGAAAGGTATGCATGGGTGGGTAGTATTAATTGCATAATTTCTGAAAGAAATGCTAAATCAATCGTCTTGGCTGTCTATTACATTCGTTGCTTCAAGGTGTGCTGAAGGAAGTACATTCAAACCAAGTACAAGAGTGGCTGCGATGAGTGGCAGGAACAAGACGCTCCTCAACCAACAGTACCTGAGGGAGCCACATCTGAGCATGACTAGAAAGAAACTCTTTCAGAAGACTTCACACTGCCAAGAAGTGACACTGATGCTTGTGCCAGTGCCACTGTCTACAGCTGCAGAAAGTACAACAAGGCGATACATATTGAGTGTTTTGCCAACCACATCCACTGACAATTTTAGTGACATAATCATGATGCCATACACATAGTCTTTACACTGATAAACTACACTGATGTTGTGTTTATTTTCATTGTTTAGGAGATGGGGAAAGCTTGGAAAGGAACATGGGAGACTCAAAGGGGCAGTTATATAGCTGAAATGCCAGATGGTATAAGCCAGGAACGGACTTTGCAAATTTTCCTAATGGGCCAGCCTTGTGAGGATCTGCCTTTTTGCCAACTCAAGCTACACAGAAAATCACAAATAAAAGTATCTAGCACTCATTAAAAGTATTGAACACCCAATGATAAAACATGGATAGAAAAAGTAAACCCACAGCAGGGCAAAAAAAGGTGAGCCAAAAAATTAAAAAAAACCTTTCCTGGCTGAGGGCAAAAAAAGTTTATAAAGATAAATAATTGATTTAAGCAGTGTGCTCATACTGTTGAATACAGTGGTGAAGAGAAAGAACCATCCAAGAGGAGTGGGCAGGAAACAGGTGGTGTATTGTGCTTACATGCTTTGTGCTGTGAACTAGCTAAATAAACTAATTAAAGAACAAAACTTTAATTTTTTGGGGCTTAATCTGACCATTTCTAAGGTTTAACTAACCAGACTAATGTTTAGAGAAGTGTATGCTAAATTAATTTAAATGGATTAAAAAATTAGATTTGATTATTTCTTTCACACTACGCAATTATTTTCATTATACTCTGTAAGGCAAAGATTCTCTAACTTAATATTTAACTGTATAAATTTGATTTCTATTCAAGGGCAAAGGTCTAAATGTCAAGGGCAAAAATAATCAGTAATGAGCAAATGACTTACTAAACTTGCTTGTACTGTAACTTACACGCAACATACAATCAAGTTTAAGTCAGTCTGAGACAAAATGCATTCAAGTCTAGTGAAAAAGAATGCCACTGTTTAACTACAATCAGTTGCCTAAACCAAAGGAACTCTAACGTTCGAGCTAAATACAATTAAGTTTTGAAAAATTCTAAATATGTTCCAAGCTAAAGAAAAAGTTTGCCTGCAAATGGTTGCTTGGGAACCTAAGCAGGTTCAACTTTGACAGCAAAGTTTACAGGTTCACAGTGTAGGTTTAGCTGAAATTTTACACAGAAAAGTCTTCATTCACTGATCTTCAAACCTAAACAAACTAAAAGCAAAGTTTATTTTCATGCCTGAATGAACTGACCTTAAAGGCAACACAAGAAGACACTGTAATATCACAATGGTTTTGAAGAAAAAAGTTACATTGTGCTCTAAGACAGTCAAAGCACATACTGTAGCAGCCTACTGTGAGAAATTGCAATGTCTGCCTTCAATTAGCTGTCTAAACCTTGGCATTAAAAGTGTGGTCACTAGATAGAGACACTGACCTTTTCGTTGCACATTTGGACAGTAGCATCCTCACCGCCATGGTACAGTACCTTAATGTACAATGACAGAAATGCTGAAGTCTGACTTTTCCATACCTTCTAAAAAATTTATAATTTATTAATTTATGTTTTTCTAAAGACTTCATTGCATTGTATTATTGTATTCCTAGTACAAGGTGTGGTCTGGATCCAGATTGACTTACTGTGGGCTCCAGATCTGGATTAGAGCTCAAACTTTGATAAGCCTTGCTGTAAGGATTATATTATTTGATATACAGCCCAGTACTAAAAAAAATGCAAAAAAAAGCAAATGAAAAAGCAAATGACTTACTAAAATATTTACTAAAATATTTGTTAATTATTTAACAATTAAATTTTATGGTATAAGCAAAGAAGTTAACTTTTCAGGAAAGGGAAATGAAGGTTGTGGTGGAGGGAGCAAAGATCCTCTTAGAGGTGCACTATTAAATGTTATTGTATAATAGAAGTACAATGAATCATTCATACAATTAGATTGGTATACCTCATTCAAGAATGTATTGCAAGCATGTTGAATAAAACACCATATATGTGTTTCTCTATATCAAGGTTGTACTAGTCATCAGTGCATAAAAACAAATAAACCTCAGATACACAGGGAATGTTTTGGTGACATCTTTACAGGAGCAGCTGTGTTGACTGCGATGACCAGCCAGTGCCTTTGAAAAAAAGAAGTTAAAAATGTTTAATGATGTTTAGAATCATATGCTCTTACACGTTGAATAAAATGTTTTACTGTTCATCAGATGCAGAGTCAGAAAGGGAGAGTTTATATAGTGTGAATACAGTGCGCTCCTGTAGATTTCTTGAGAGTCTGCTGGTTCTAATTTAGTGATGCAGTTAAACACTGTTGACCATTTTGCAATATTGTCATTATATTTATGTAATCATTACACTAAGTTAGTTTTGATTTTTTTTTATTTCTGTATACACAAATATCAGGAGATTATAATAAAATATATATTTGCATTAGTGGTTTGTTGATTGTTAAATGTGTCAGTTCAAATTTGGTGTATTAAATTGGGGTAACTTGACCCCAAATTCCTGGACTGCTTTTTGTTGTTAGTCTACCTCTCTAGGATCTCCACAAAAATGCTCATGGGTGGCTTATACTGGAACGTGGGGAAATCCCATTTAAGATAAACTCAGCAAAGATTTTCTTACTTGTGTGTCTTTGGACAATGAGACTTTCTGCCTATAGCTGTGCTGGGCCTGTAAGCCAAAACATCATGAACTGGTGCCACTCTCTCTCCCCACACCTCAAACTAAGACAGGGTTTTCAGGGTTGAAGGTATTCTTCAGGGTGGGGGGGGGCATTTGATGCTGTCATATGGAGCTGGAATATTCAGGAGTCATGTTTGCAGGAAGCAGATTGTGTTGAATGCCAGCATTGAAATCTTGGCACATCACTCTATGTTTGCCTGCTGCATTCTCTTTGTAGTCTACCCTTCTGTCATGGCATTCACGAAATGAGGTTGCAAGTTCAAGCGTCATTTTATTATAAACATATGCTGAGTGATAATGTAAGTAAAATCACAATCTAACATAACAGATGCCAGACAAAGTCATCAGAAAAAGGAAAAAAAAAAAGTTAAATAGCCACACAAACAAGGAAACAATTACAGCAGGTGGCATGATTACAATCATTTGCTTCTGACTCAAAGGGGATGAAGGGAGCTGTAGTTCAGTGTTTCCATTGCACTTTGCTAAAATTTCCTCAGAAGAAGCATGTGTTAAAACTCAAGATGTGAGGCTATTTTTGCTCATCACTACACCCCATGCCACCTCTAGAGCAAATTAAATAAGGAAAATAATTTCATATGAACAAAGGTTAGTGACACCCTGCTTCAGAAGTATGAAATACTGCTTTTGTTTATGAAATGAAACTGTTTAATTGTTTAATAAAAATGTTTGAAATAGATACATTATAGTAAATTTTATTTTATTTACTGTATGCAACCAAATTTGCACTGTAATCAATTACTACAAAAATAAAGGTATAGTAGACTCCAATGTGAGAGATACTAATAAATTAAGCACTTAAACTCTTTTTCGGGCATTAAATGTATCACCTTCTAAAAGTTATTGAATGAAATTGCTGTACCAGTCAGGCTTGATCGCACCCCGCCTTGAATATATAAAGCAGAAGGTTTTTCCTAAAATACACTCAGCTTATTAATAAACTCTCCACTGTTGTCCTCACACCACTTTTCTTGACAGATGTTTGATACAGATGGTCCGCTAAATGGTTCTTCTGCTCTCTTTCAAATGAGAAAACTTTAGAATACTAAGTATTTCTTATTGTTCAACATTTTTAAGTCTCTCTTATACACTGTAAACCCTAATGCTCAAAGTAATTAAACATATTAAGTACTGTTAACTTAAACAATTACAATTAGTTCAAATTAATAGACCTTGATGAGTATTTAAAACTTTTTGGTATTTATGAGTTTGTAGAAATGACACTTTTCAGGTTAGCTAAACAAGTTTGATATTTTCAGCCACAGTAACTGTTTCCTTAAAGTTCCACCAACTTAAAACCTTTCAGCCTAGCAATTTTGTGTCTGACATCATCAATGCACATGTACTTTACACTGCCCACATTTAATTGTTTTGATCGAGATGGTGGATTGGTAATAATAAAAAATGGGTTGTGTTCCCATTTTTATGGGCTTGGGACAGGCACTTCATCCAGTGCCTGGGAATCGAACCCAGCCCTTTTGCATGGCAAGTGAAACACCTACCACTAAGTCACCAGTGCTCAGAAGGGCATCTGGTGTAAAAACTTTTGACAAACTGCTGTGGCGACCCATTGCTAGAAACAGGCGAAAGACCAATAACAATTTATTTAATTTGCAACAACTAAAAAAATATATAGTATGTTAGGCTACTCAGTAATGCAAGTAAATAATGACTATTATGAATGAGTACAACAACCTCAAAAACTGATAGTTCAGTTTACTTAAAATTGGAAACATCACTACTTAAAAAAATTTATGTAACTGATTACCACAGATTTTTTGAGTTTGCCAACCTATTCGGGTTTACAGTGTAATGTTATAACTGTTAATGATATGGTGCTTTATCCTATATGTAAAAGTCATTTTTTATTATTATATTCATCCACACAATATGTGACATTTATGTTTCTATTATGTACACCAAGAAAGTTTTACTTTCTCCAGAGTTTTAATGTTGAAGTTAGTGGCAAGTGGTCTACCCCTGTCTTTGGCCTTGTTTTATGAAAAGCGGATTTATATTCCTAGATTGCAACAAAACCATGTATATTTAGAAGGTGTTTGGTAATTCCATTATTTAACCTAGGCAGTAAGGCACTAAGCTTGTATCCCTAATAACTAAGAAACAGGCAATGAAAATTTTGGAGGCAGTAGAGAGATCAAAAAGTCCTAGCCGCAGTGTCGGCAAGTAACGAAAATGAAACTCCACACAGTTTTGTCAGTTTACTGTAGGTAACCTTGGGTTTAGGTGGTCAAATAAACCTGTGTGAAGGTATTGTAAGCGTATTGTTCTCTTGTACCTTCTCTTCCATTTATTTCAATCAGGTGACTTGTGTTATTACAATGTCCATTATACTGTATCACAAAACAATAGCTACATTCACATTATCACCCTGATATTACTCAAATCAGATTTTTGCCTAATGTAGGCGAAGTAGGGTATAGTAGGGTACTCACATCGCCAGTCGGCACTGGGTGCGCAGTGATTTCATTTCCTATAATGGTGAACAGTGGAGAAAGCAGTCAGTGGAGGGAAGGTGAAATCTGTGGTTTGGTAGATATTTGGGGCATTTGGTCTGTCTGAGAAAAACTGAAGACAATTTAGAGAAATAGAGCAATATGTGAAATATTTCATATATCAAAATACGTATCGACGTGCAGATGTTGCGCCATTTTGGGGGGCAAATGTGTCCATATTAGAGTCAGATAAATGTCACTTGTAATTATGAATGTATATTGTTATTTCCATTATATCCCAGCAATATTTCAGTATAGTGTAGAGTATTTTGTACTATATAGAGTATGATATTACTGCATTTACTAAAAAATGTAATAAATTTACAGTTGTGTACTGTAAATTGTGCTGTATCTTTTGTAAACCCCTGGTTGCCATTTTTTATGGTGTGGGCTTGTGTTTAGTTATCTGCTGTGAATAATGGCAAAATGTCTGCAGCATTCTAAATATTTATATGTGAGAGAAGAACATACTGTACCTGTTTACTACAGTATGTTCTTCCCTCACATATAAAGAGTATCTCTCTCTCTCATACACACACACACACACACACACACACGCACACACATGCACATGCATATACACACAGTCAATACAGTATACAGGGCATAATCATATATTTAACTATTCCTTCATATGACAGATGCAAAGAACAGAAATACCAAGATGAAAGAAGCACAGTCAGTGAATGGCTACAAGAGGGAGAGTTGGCTCTGTGCTGTGCTCTAATTGGAGACATTATAGATGACAGTCAGACACTAGTCTAGTCATGAGCAGAATGCCAATTTGGTAATTAGAGGACCACAGTAGCTGAGCTATTAAAATAAATAATGTTCATTTCTCAAAGCACAACATTGTAACTCAATGACAAATTTTAATTTGTAGTCTGCATGTCTGTCTATACAATCATCATAGGTTAATTTACATGGAATTAAACTGAACTGAAACATTTGTTTATATGTTAAAAATCCATGTGTCTAAATATAGACACAAAATGGACTTTGGTTAGACAACAACTGCAGAAGCACAAAAGAAATTAAATTTAGCCAATTACAGGCTAAACTATACAAAAGCTGAAAATACATGAGCATTTAAAATAATCAAATAGTTTAACATCTATAATCAGCAGATAATTAATATAATTTTTCTTTTCTTTTTTTATTCCACATGGTTACATTGTTTAGAAAGTTTGCTTCTTAAACATTCTTCCCTTTTTCAGCAAATGCTTAAATGCTTTTCAACATTAAGCCATACTTTAGTAAGGGTAAATTGTAAGAGTTTCTTCCAATTTGCCATGTAATTATGAGCTTTGACTTAATAGCAGCAAACCCTTTTTCTCCAATAAGCACCCCCATTGCCACTGGCTGCTAGCTAGTTTGCCATCCAAGAACATAAAGGCATTCAGTTTGGGGACTTGAAAAGACACTGTAATTACCTACTGCTTTGATTACCTTTCGGTTGTAGCGTTTGGGCTGTCGGTTCAATACCTATTACTTTGCACATGCTTGTGATGGCTCTAGTTCCATTCACAGTAAAGGGTGAAGATTAAAGAGGACAATAGTTATAGTTTTCTCTGTCTGCTGAATGCTTTAAAAATCTATTGATTGTGGCTGTAGAGAATGAACCTACCTAGCAAGATTTAGTTTCTTGAAATGTTAGGGATCCTTTTTAAATAAACATAACAAAAAAGTACTCTATCTATCTATCTATCTATCTATCTATCTATCTATCTATCTATCTATCTATCTATCTATCCATCTATCTATCTATCTATCTACAGTATATATCTATAACATAGTCTTTTTTTATTATTATTTTTTACAAAATTATTCTATTTACAAAACCATTTGTGGCTAAGAAATGCTTACAGTTTTCCGAATATTTTCAGGATTTATTATTCTTAGGAATATCCTAATTATAATTTGCCCATCTTTCCAGCTTTCCTACTTCTCCCTAAAGCTCACACAACACTGCAATGTGAACCTTGTGCCCTACCTCATCATCAGACTAACATCAGACCGTCTTTTACTTTTTATCATCAGAACTCCATAAAGGACTAACCCATTCACCAGCTCCATGCACAACATTGCAGTATTCCTCTACGCTCCTGTTCCATCGCTCTACCTACAGTATGTCTATGCTCTTATTTTGCTTGCTGTTACTGTATGTGTTATAGTTTCCCAATTTTGCTTAGCTTAGCTCTGTTGATTATTAATCCTGTTCAAAATTCCTACCACTGTGTCTTCTTTTATGGGTTTACAGTATGGGTTTACTGGTTTACTGTCTGTACTTACTTTCTGGTTTTGTTCTTTGTTGACACATTAGACTTTGACATTAGACATACTTTGTTGTTGTTGTTGTCGTTGTTCTTTCTCTTCATTGTCCATATTTTGTGGCTCACCTTAGTTATTAAATCACTAAAGCAGATTTTATTGAATATAAGCAGACTCAAATTTGGAAATAATACAAACAGTGCATGATACTGCCTCCTTTCTTAATGCCTTTACTCTGTAACATCCCATTAGAAGTGGCCGAGTTCCCCTCACAAGCCACTTAATTTGACTTTTCTGATATTGTTTTATTTAAATGAAAATAGAAGAATATGAGTACATTTTATTTTAAATTGAACAGCAGTGTTGTAGTGGTGGGGTTATAAGTCAGAGAAAGAAAGTTACAGTATGGTAAAAAAAAAAAAAAGTCTCTGCCTTTTATTTTCAATAGATGATGTTCTCTAGGTCAATATAACATTAATTCCTAACACTTAAGTTTTATTAATACATTTTACGTATTACATTTATGGCATTTTGCAGATATATCTCATTACACATCAGAGCATTTGAGGGTTAAGAGCCCTCATGGAGCTCATGGGTCTCAACACTGATATCTTGTATGTCCTACTGTATATGTTTAATCTGAAGTTTAGGCTTCAGCACTTAAATAAGCTAACAAATTTTCATGGGGTAAAGGCTCCAAACTCTTAAGGTTAGCCTGTTTAATTCCACAACCAGATTTGATGGGTATTTTGGGTCAGTTTTCTTACAGAACACTAAATTCAATTAGGTCCAATTTTCAAGTGTCTAACTGATTATTTAAGGCAATGCTAGAGATCCCAAAGGTGCTGTTCAGTAGCAGCTGGACTTGCTTTAAGTTTCTGAAGACATTTTACCTCTCATTCGAATGGCATCAACAGTTCTAATTATTTTGCTTACATGTATATAAACTCTGGAATCATTAAGTCGTTGACACACTAATGGTGACCTATGGGTGGTTGCTGCACCCATGTGCGTCGTTAGGATCACTTAAGTGAAAGTATGAATGACTGTGAAACAACCTTGGGAGTGATGAGGAAACTGCATTGGAAATTGATGGTAAGTGATGTCTTAGGCCACTTTCTGTGGACAGTAACATTAAGTTTACAACAATGGGCCTGAAAAATTAGACCAGCATGGAAGTGCCAAAACATGCAACTACTCAGATTAACAGTAGAAGCTGGTTCAAAGGTGGGTCAATCCCCATAGACCCCACATAAAAATGTGCTACACAAAGAAACAGATTTTTCTAAATAGCTGTCTAACTAATTTACTTAAAATAATTAAAGTCTTAAAATACTTAAAGTATTCGAAATTATTTTAAACACAATTGAAGTTGATGCTGTTGATAATATGAATGCACAAGCCTAGTAGAAAATGTGAGCTATTTTACATTAATCAAATGAATTACATTAGCCTCTTTTAAAGTTGCCACTTTTGAGCACTTAAGGGGCCTTGCTTAAAGGCGCAAAAGTGGCAACTTTGAAACCCTCAACTGCTCAGATAAATAACGAGATAAAAATGCTTTTTTGCATAAGGATGTCAAGAGGCTTGAAAAAGGAACAAGTAGAATCTGCAGCCAAGACACTAGGTGGTTTACATCCGTTGCCCAAGTCACATTCAATATTTTTGGTAAGCTAACCATTCTGCAATTTCATATTGACCTGCCAGTCACTTATGTAAATATGGACTGCTTGGTCTGGTGGAATGTTTTGTTCCAATCCTTCCCATGTGGGGTGTAGTTCAATTGTGATATGGTGTGAGTAACAGTGTGAAAGCTCGTGTTTAGATTAGAAAATCAGTGCACTTTTGTGTGAGCATTATTATTAGAGTCATTATTTAAATGTAGGGAGTACTGTATAATGTGAGGTAAAGTAAATTGAGTAGAAGTAAAAAGTATAATATATGGAAAATACTCAGGTAAAGTACATAGAATACTTAAATTACAGAAAAATACTTAAATACAGTAATGAAGTAGTTATACTTTGTTACTTGCCATCTGTGGTATTTACTGTTTGACTCTCACCAAGCTCTGGAGCATAAAACGGAAGTTATCAAAACTCTGCCAGGCTGAGAACATGCCTAGAGGGACTGTGTACAAGAACATAAACACATCAAGTAATCGGCCAAGAGCTGTGGCTCCCCAAATTAGCCTTTCATTAAATCTAAAAAAATATCTAGTAAGAGACATCAGACAACACCTAGGGCAGAACACCCAACATAGGGTATGCAAACCAACGTACAAAATAATGTACAGATTTGTACATTGGAGAAACCAAACAATCACTTCACAAACTTATGTCAACACAGGCGAGGCAGCTCCTCAAGACAAGGCTCAAAACAAAGGCTAAGGGGAAAGATAAGGGGCAGTCTTTCGAAGTCAGCAGTGTCAACATTCTGAACAGGGAGGACCAGTTGTTTGAATGAGGTAGGTATAACAGAGGCCATCTTTGCCAAATTGGAACAATTCGTTTTCAACAGAAGCGGTGGCCTAACACAGCATTTATCACCCATTTACAATGCAGTTCTTTTATCACTACTAAGGCTTTTTCACTGTCATTCGTACCTTGACTCATGAAAACCTAATAACACACGCGTGAAAGAAAAAAAACACAGGTCACCACGGTGTCAACAACTTAATGACTTCACAGTCATTTTTATATATATATATATATATATATATAGTCATTCACAGAGTTTTATAACTGTCATTCCAAGCCACTTAGTTAGAACTGATAAAGTCTTTCAGGTAAGAGGTACAGCATCTTCAGAAACTTAAAGCAATTCTAATAACCAATGAACAGCACTCTTGGGATAACCATGATTTAGTTGAGAATCTTCATGCTCACGTAATGCTGAAGATTCTTGATGTATTCCTCTTTCTTCATTTCATCCATTTGCACCACTTCCACTGACAGACAGCATGATAAAACACAACCAGGCTAATCAGGTGCTAGATTGTTACTGAGGTTGAAGGCCTTTAAGAATATCTATGGTCAGAAATCTACAAAGCTTTTTATTTATCCGTGTGGTCAGAGATGGAGGGTAATTAAATACATTTACTTCAATGTTGTACTTAAGTGCGGTTTTCACATATCTGCACTTTATTTGAGTCGTTTTATTAGTTGATTCTTTTGACTTTTACTACACTATCCTATAACAAATATCTATTTCCCTTTTATTTTTCATAGCAATGTCAAACCTGCTTAAATGTACTGTAGACAGTGACACTAGTGTTCCAGCAATTTCCATCTCATGGTAGATCTGTTTGTTGGTGGCTCCTGTGGTTTTTCCTGATCATCTGAACTAATTCCCTGTCAGCTTACAGTAATAATTTGGGCCTTTTTCCAGACCTCGGCAAATTGACTATGCCTCCCAATACCTTTGCAGTACTTGCAAACAGTTGTTTGAAATGATCTTGGAAACTGCAGTTTTTTTTGGAAATGGCTCCAAGAGACATTGCTGAGTTTTGTAACTCTACCATCCGCTTTCTTAGATCTGGACTGAGCTCATTGGACATTTCCCATTGTTCTGTGTTTTGGTCAGTGCAATTAGTTCTGTCAAACAAACCTTTTTTTTTATCTTGGCACAGTAAAGCTAGCAGCTGTATTTAATAGTGATCATTAACAGGAAGAGGCCTTGGGCTTGGCAAATTAAAAGGCATTTCAGGTCTGCATGTGTAATTGTACCTCTGCATTGATTTCAGAATTAAATCTTGTTCTCAAAATTCTTGGAGTTTTCTTCTATAAGCAATGTACTGAGCTGATCAAAACATTGGCTATACCAACTCTCTCAAGAGTTTAAAAATTTCCTGTTTGTATTGTTTTGAATTGTAAAACAATACTGAATACATCATGACTGTAATATAACACATATGGAATTGTCTTCATGGTTAATTATTTAGATTTTTCAAAATAGCCACCGTTTACCTTAATGACAACTTTGCATTTGGCAGCCAATAAGTGTTCAGGATAAATGGGACCACCTCCAAGACTATTGGAAAATCATTCCAGGTGACTAACTCACAAAGCTGGTGGAGAGAATGCCAAGTGTGTGCAATATGTCATCAAAGCCATGGTGGCTTCTGAATAACCTAAAATCTAAAACATTTTGCTTTTTTTTTACTTTTGTTTTGCCTGCTACATAATTCCATATGTTATTCCATAGTAATGATGCCTTGAGTATTGTTCGACAATGTAAAAAAAAAAATACCCGAAAAACTGTGTGTTTAAACCTTTCACTGGTATTGTACACATTGTTTTACAATCATTTTTCACCACTAACAAAAAAAAAAAAAACTGTTTAAGGAAATCATTGCTGAGTGTACATAGACTTCTGACCAACCTGTACTTCAGGATTTCTTAATTGAAATATCTTTCCCTTTTTAATCTTTCTCTAAGATGTGTCAGGTTTAAAGTTTAAAGTCTGGTTATCCTTGAAGGTGAAAATAGAGAAATTTGCATTTAATTCCAATTCCACAGAAAGACCCTGAATTATGCAGCACATTGGTTTAATGGTCATAGTTGCCTAGCACCTCTACGGTTGGTAGTTTAAATCTTACCTCTGTGTATGAGGAGTTTGCAAGTGGTTGGTGTGTTTCGTTACATAGTCTAAAGTGACACATTGTAGGCTGAGCAGCATTCCCAAAATGTCCACAGTTTAGGTTTGTGTGTGTGTGTGTGTGTGCGTGCGTGCGTGCGTGCGTGCGTGTGTGTGTGTATACGTGTGTGTACGTGTGTGAATGTGTACAATGGCATTAAGCAGTACAGATAATGAGTGAGTTCATTCAGGTTTGGTGCTTTAATGTTTTGGTACTAATGTCTTTTATTGGGTCATTTTGTGCAGTCATCTGTACACAGGTCATAAGCCTTCTTTTATATTTTGATGAGGGTGTGATGGCACAGACATTATTTATTAGGCTTGTGCCTATTTTACTATGGCATACAACTTGATCTACCCTAGCAAGCCTTTAGACATTTGTAGAGCAGACTGACTGTATTTACTGCTACATTTGTTAATCTGGTTCTTTACTCAGCACGAGTTTTGCAGATGAAAAAGGCAGAAAGATTGGGTTAGAAACGACCTAAATAAATATTTCCACATCTACAGTATGTTTCCTTGTAGTAGAAAGGTCAAAGGACAATATTGGCAGGAAAATATAATTTGGATCAAAACCCAGAACGTGAGAGTTTGTCCTGGACTGCCACATACTGTACGGTATATTTGATTCCGCTTGACATTTAGATATTGTACCCCCTTTTTAAGAACTAAGAAACTAAGCACATTCATCGCAACCAGCATGAATTTGAGTTACATATGAATGATCATAAACTTTAGGAGTACCTTGAAACCTTTCCTATCATTATGCTCAAAATATAATTATAAAATTTTACAATCAATGACATATAGGCAAATACGCATGTCCACACACTTACATTTACATTTAGGCATTTGGCAGACTCTCTTATACAGAACGACTTACAAAAGTGCTTTGTAGTTTTACGCACAAACATTTATATACCAACCACACATAATCATACTGTACACGCATGCGCACACACACACCACACACACACACACACACACACACATACACACACACACACACACACATGCACATATAAACATACACACAATATCCTTTCCCTTTAGACATCGGCTTTTTTCCTACCTCGGTGTGTTTGGCTGTGATAAAGAGTTGTTACCGGGGCAACAAAGACCTAATTCAAAAGCTGGGAATTGTTAGTCACTAACCCCTGCAGAAAAGTAAGGGGATTTAGGGTGGGGGGTTGTGATTGGGGGAAATGAACAAGAGAGACAGTTAATTACAGAATGCAAATTATGTTGTCAGAAGAGCCATTCAAAAAAGAGTCTTCTCCTGCATTCCTGCTCCTCCCTCTGGTGCAAGTTTAATAAGCATCTCTTTCAAACAGCCCTGCCAGTGGCTTTTAGAGTGAGCTGCAAATAATCTCAGAATGATGAACAGACTCGTCTCACCTCCTCCAGGCCTTGACAGCATAATTCATGCAAAATATGCGGCTGCAAAAAAAGCCATGAGCACATGAGACTATCCTCTTAGTGCATGTTGAACAACATCTCCCATTAGACTTGCTTAAAATTCATCATCACTTATTATAATAAAACTTTTAGCTTTTATTTGAAAACATTTAAAATGTTTACAAATCAACAACACATACTGTAGCACCATTAAAGGTTAAAGGGCAATTTCCATTAGATAAGTTAGCTAGATAATCAGGGTAATATTAAAGGAATCTAAAGTAGCTTTAAGCCTTTGATACAGTTTTAACAGTTTATCTGTTGTTGCTGAAAACAGTAGAGAGTACGCCCTTGGTTTCTGATACATGTTTCATGCATTATTTTATTCAGTACTTCTTTCACGTGACTCTAGTAAGCACATTATCTTAATTGGAGATCTGATTCTATGATCAGATTCTATGGTCGGATTCCATGGCCTAACCTGGAAACCCCGGGTGCTGCATTTACATTTACACATTCAAACTCAAACAGCATGAAGTGTGTGAAACAATGTGTATTGTGAGCATCTTAGGCATTATGATCACAGCAACAGTTATTAAGTACAAATGTGCAGTGACCACGTAAGGTTACCCACTGAAGAAAAGCTTGCTTTTGGGAAGTGCAATCTTAAAGTACAGTATCTAGATCCAGGACAACAATAGCTGGAGAGAGTGAGTTGTCATTAAGTCAATGTTGGTCCAGTGTAATTTCATCAAAGTAATTCTATTTTTTAAAAACAACCTAAAACTAATGGTGTCCCAATGGCAAGTTAACTTTATGACAACAAAACTTTTGCTGTCAAGGCAATCTTACATAAAAAAAAAAAACAATTTAATGTTTTGTAATGTCTTGTAATGTTATTGCTTAAGTCGTAGCATAAATTACACAGAAATGTTTACATTTTAACAAAAGAGAAAAAAGAATTTTTATTACATATTTTAAAAAAGTTGGCACACATTTAAGGAATGACATCAATTTACTACTACCGTCAAAGTTTAGAAGTTAAGGACAAATATTTTCTAAAATGGCAGATTTCGTAATCATATTTCTGAGATTTAGTGCTGCGAGTTTGACTTTGTGGAGAAAGGATGTTCATATGCAACAAGGTTATTTTTTCCAAGCTGACACTTACAATACTATTGCCCACACTATTGTGTTTATCAAATGTAATAAATATTTCACTTTTGCTAAGCTAGGTTAAGCATAGCTGATGCACCTAGTATTCAAAAAAAGTATAACTGCAACAAGCCCTGATCAGAGCAGGAGCACAAATCATGCTGCCCTGTACTTGATCTATGATCGCTATGAGAATTTATACTGCAGGAGGATCAAAGAAGAGAACAGTTAAATACTGGGTTTGCCAAGGCTTGGGTTTTGTGCCAAATTGGGCTAGCTTAACAACACATAACTGTGTAACTGTTAAGGACTTGTTTATAGTAGATAATTAAAAGTAAACCTAATGCAACTCAAAATAAAACGCAAAGATATACATCAATGCTGGTGGGGATCAAAAGTAGGGATGCACCGATACCGATACCGGTATCTGGTATCAGCCTCGATACCACATTTTCTAAAGTACTCGTACTCGTTAAAAGTCCCCCGATACCAGGGACCGATTACACGTCTGAGAAATGTCTATGTTTGAGCGGCGTGTAAGGGGTTAATCACAAGCGCCGAGTGCCCGCCCCCAGACCCCGGATGCAGCTCAGAGCGGGGAGAAGGCGAGGAGAAACGAGACATGTCAGCCGTGTGGAATTATTAGAATTAAGTGAATGAAGACGACAAAACAAAGGCGGACTGCAAATTGTGCTCAGCGGAATTGTTAAAAATCATGTTTTTATTAAGTAGTTGGTATCGGTATCAGCGAGTACTGAAATGCAAGTACTCGTACTCGTTTTCCAAAAAAGTGGTATCGGTGCATCCCTAATCAAAAGTCAGCCTATTAGTCCAATGCAGAACAAAATGTTGGGGAAAAAAGTCAATGCTGGCCACTATAAAAGGGCACCAGTACACCCAGTGCACCACAGCTCACCCAATCTAACCCAACTGTGAACCCATGGTATGTGCCAGACAAACAAATTCAATCCATGGAAACTCCACCCACAACCCACAGAACCCAAAAGCATACACTGCGAATGTCCTGTCGCCAGACACCACAGCACAACCCTTGAGGTCTTGTCCAGTTAAGTGATGAGAGGACAAAGCTGTCCAGGCAGCATAAGGGGATCCTACACATTATTACGTATAATGTTTTGTGTTGTAATGTTATGGGTAATTGGTGTATGTCTATAAGTCAAAAATATGACTATAAAATATGTATGCATCAAGGTGATTGTGTTTTCTGTGCAAAAGTTCCATGGGAAAAAATGGTGTCTACCTTTCCAGTGGCTTTATTTCTTGGGAAAAGTTCAGGTCTTTTGTTCGATTTTTGATTTGGGTTGGAAGTTTTGCTCAAT
Source organism: Clarias batrachus (assembly GCA_003987875.1). Taxonomy (NCBI): domain Eukaryota; kingdom Metazoa; phylum Chordata; class Actinopteri; order Siluriformes; family Clariidae; genus Clarias; species Clarias batrachus. Next base: position 135,393 of record QMIH01001182.1, on the reverse strand, counting down.
CCTGGTCTGGGTGTTGCCACTCTCATGTGCACCTCACCAAGTGAGACACAGGAAGCACATCTGGTGTATCAATCACAACGGAAGTACAGTATGTTTAAACCTGCTCAAAATGAGCTAGAACTTTATCCTAAATGATGGTATTTATGATATTGTCGATTCTCAACCTTACATGGTTACTCTTAAAAATTAACTAGAAAATGGTCAACAGCTTAAGCAGTTGTGATAACCCATTTAAAAATTTACTGTCATTATTAATGTCGTCATGGCGCACCGAAATCTACTGTCATGAGCTGCTCATGGTCATAATCGCAGCAGCTCAAAGGAGAAGAAGTAACATAATGAAACAGGAAGATCCAGAGCATGAGATGAGCGAAAGTAGTAGTCTATGAGGTCTCATTCATATTTACAGAAAGAATCACTTTTGGCATTATAGGGTTTTCCTGCTGTGACAACACTGTCAAAAACAGGTTTGTAGCAGTGCTTATACTTTGGGCTCATCTTTATTCAGGCCAAGTGTTTTTGTCAGTTTAAGTGGATACAGATTTCTATGTTTTACACAAATTTCTTCTGAAGTGAAATCAATAGAACTGCATGTGCACAGGGCTTCAAACCCCACTTAACTTCAAGTTTATGATTGCCACAGAGTCTTCAACAGAAGAACACTGCAGTTTGATTTTTCTGAGCGCTCATGTGCATTTGAAACAAAAAAGGAAAGATAACTGTAAAAGTAGGAGGATGGGGTTTTGAATAATGCCCTCATGAGCGCCATCACAAACCTCTATTATCTTAATTGTACAAGACATGCAGTCCCAACCTAAAAGTGAATCAAAGTGATCAATGCATTTATTTTAAATTAGAGGCCCACAATGCACAAAGGTGCTGTAGGCAGTGCATGGGAGTGCTGGGTGGAGGGAATGAAAGCAGTATCACTGATGGTGTACTCTAATTAAAAGCAAAATTAATCCCACCGACATGGAGGACTAACTACACACAGCCAATCTCTCAGTGCACCCCCAGTGGAGAGCAGGAGAAGCTGAGTGGTAATTACCGTTATCTGCAGCTTGTTTTATTAACATGTCCTGAGAGAATGAAGAAGGTATGCTCATCTGCAACACTGGCTGATTCCCCATTTGATAGGTGTGCACAAAAACACTTTTATGTTATATGAAGCTAAAACATCCATGCAAACTCTCCCAATATGATTAATAGCAGGATATGAATCTATTAAACAGTCTAAGATAAAGGTAGCTAAAAGGGATATGAAGAGGAGATATGAAGTAGGGATTTAAGAATTAGCTAAGTAGATGCAGAGGGAACAACTGGGAAATTGAGGTAGATTATTTATTTCTAATGTTTACATTCATATTTATGCACCATTATATTTCATTTGCCAGATCATATCCCTTTTAATTACAATTTATGTGTAATTGGCATTATCCTACAATCGCAATTAATTATAACCTCTTATTTATGTTACCATTTATATGTGACAACTCTTCTTATTTTGTTTGGTGGGGAATTATAAAGTAATCAGTTTATCAACATAAAACTTGTAATAAAAAAACGTATAATCAAATTATATATAAAGCTTACAATATTTAGAATAATATGGAAAAGATAATGCAAGCAGAGTTTTCATGTTGTGCAGCTTTTCATTCATTATTTTGTATTTTATTTTACATTAAAAAATTCAAAAACGTTTTATATTGAAAATGTTGAATTATAAAAAAGAAGAAAAACATATTTAAAAAAAACTATTAAATATCAGTGAAAGGCCCTTTGAAAGCAATGTGCAATGAATGGAAAATCTGTATCATGTTTTACTTACTGTCTTTTATAGAAATCTGAGGTATATAAAAAAAATCTTACTTATTTAAAAAAAAATTTAAAGGCAAAACTTATTTATACATTTCTAACCAATGGATTCAATGAACTTGTCTTTTGCTGAAGAGGTTAATTTTTCACTCATTGTTTTCTGCCCCATTTCAGTCTTTGAGTGATCTGAAAGATTTAGTGAGCTGATCCTACATTTGGAATAATTACTTGTTGTTTTTAATTCACTTTTATTTGGTTTCTTAACATACATAGAATATTTTCTACACCGATTAGAGGAACTATGTGTTCATTCCTCATGCCAGAATGGAGAAGGGCAGCAATGCAATTTCACACTCAGTGCAATGATGTGGCACTGGTGTAGCAACCTGAGCTCTGCTAATGTAACCCTGGGGACTGGTTGAACAGGGTAGAGATTTACATCCTGAACAAACATACTGCTGGCATCTGCAGCTCTACTCAACAAACCGAGGAGGTTGCTTGTACACAGTGCATGTTTACATATAATGATTGCTTTTGCAGTGATAACTAGTAATTAATTAGCTTCGAACAGCAAACCTCAACCGATTGACTAAGCGGAGAAAGATTTGTGGTGAGGGTATGCTATTTCAGATGTCAGACAATATTTGCAAATCAAACAATGCATACTTTACATTTAAGGAAGAACCACATCAAGCAATGTTAATGTTGCTGGCTGCATTTTTTTTTCTTTTGTATATGAGGCATTTCTTTTTTGTGGATTTATGGAGTTCTGGACTTTTCCATGTTTCTCAACTTAAAGCGGATAGTTTTGTTACTTTGATCCAATAGTTTCTACTACATAATTTCTCAAACAAAACATTAAAGGCCTCTTTTTCAAGAATAGAAAGCCCAGGAACATTATTATTATTATTATTATTATTATTATTATTATTAT
>QMIH01001182.1:41922-132595 GCA_003987875.1 Clarias batrachus | reverse complement strand
TGTGTGTGTATAATTGGAATTATAGTGGTAACAAAATTATTTTTTTATACAAAAGTAGAACATTCATATTAATTTAAACACAATGTAGGAAGTAACTATTCAGACATTGGCTAAAGCAGTGACTACATGCAGAAAAGACAAAACATGCTGAAATTAAAGTAATAAAATGGAACATCAGTGCACACTGCAGACGCACATGTAGAGGACATGCTGTTTCCCTTGGCATGGCTTCTTGCTATATCCATACAATAGTCTGCCATTTACTGTGTGATTGCAATGTGTTTCCAAAACAAAATAAACACCAAATTCACACTGTGTTTCTTTTGTTGGAACTAAATGCTTATGGATCACTATATGCTAATTATGTCTAATCACACTGCAAGCAAACACATGTTGTTTATTGAGTTGAAAAAAAAATTGTAATTTCTGTTGCGTCTGTTTATTAACAAATCACTACATATGGCAAAAAATAGAGGCCCCTAAAGAGCTTTATCTAATCTGCTTCATACAGTTCCAACAGTGAAAAACATTTCACGCTTTTACAGTTTTGTATACGTTGTGTAGGAGTGTAAAGTTACTTGGTGTTTGATGATGTAGAAATGATATCTTTTAAGAAATAAGCATTAAGATACAAGCCCAACACATATTCAAGACAAAAAAGGCAGTCTAATCTTGAATAAAGTGACATTTTAACAACATTTATGTCACCGACTACTATGTCCAGTGGTTGTTTTACTACAGTAATGTTATTAATGCCTGTACATTAAACCATCCTGGGAGTGAAAAGCGTGCATGTACTTTTTTGTTGCGCATCTTATAGCTGGTGCGGAGCAAAATGCTTTATTAAAGCTTTCAGCATAACTTGGCCTTTAGTAGGCTCAAATGTGGTATTTGTTCTTATTTGTTACAAATAAAATAAGATTTTTTGTGGTATTTATTTGCGTGAAGTGGCCTATTTATTTTGAAGTGAGGTGATGGGAAATGGGCTGGGACTCCGTAAGGACTTGGTAAGTGAGGAAAATGTAGTTTTATCCCTGAGTCTGCAGTAAGAGGGAGTCTTGGGAAGTGGTACCATACAGACACACTTTTTTTTCTCTTTTTTTTTTAACAAAATAGATTTAAAAATCCCACTGTGTCTGCAGATTTTGGACGTCACACCTTCCTTTGAGACACGTTACCAAATGTCAACACAGCACATTAATATATGACATAAAAATAGCACCAGGGCACAAAGGCAAAATAAGGCCTGTATCCGACCTAAATAAAATAGCAACCAGAAATGGACAAAAATATATGAGATTAAAAATGTGCTAAATGTAATGTATTTACTTTAGGTAGAGTTGGTGATTAAAGCATTAAAATGATTTACAAGATGCATGCAGCATGAAATAAGTATCACTGCTTAATTCTATGGTCCTTAAATGTATATTTATAGATTTTTTTTTTTAATCTAAATCAGGATACTTGGGCTAGGGGAAATACACCCACCTGAAACAAGGATAAATTGTCCTCTTTAGGCAGTGGCAGAGAGCAAAGGAGACGAAGGAAGAAATAGGCAAGGCAGTCTCTGTGCCATCAGAGTTCTCTTCACCCCCTACCTCCACCCCAACCCCCCAACAACTACCACTACCCTCCCTTTCCCATTCTGCTTGTGTGAAATGAGCAAGGGTCTTATCTCTTAGAAACACACCAGCCAGAGGAGACACAGACAGCGAGAGAGGATAGAAGGAGCAGGAAATAGACAGTGAGGGAGGAGGGACGGCAGAAAGCGAGGGAGAGGCAGTGTGTTTGAGAGCATTGAGCCACGTGGACTGCACACTAATCGCAGTGGTGTTTGGTATGCTATGAGCTTCACATTTGTTTCGAGCAGCGGCAAACATTAATCTAGTTTAACACCAGAGTAAGCGCGGCATTCAAGTGCTCATCTCCCTGCGCACACCTCACTGCGCTCCAGTGTAAACCGATGTCCTAACACATCACCAGAACAAGATTGTTTTATGATCATCTCTACCAGAAAGAATCAGGAGCATTTACATAAACTGTCTGAGGCAAGGAAAGTTCTCTTACCTGTGTAATGAAGAATTAAATGTTGTTGCCTGCTTTAAGTGTTGTTGGTGAGAAATCAAAGAGGAATTGGTGCAATTAAGGCTAAGTGTGAAAGTGAGAATCAGGTGAGGTGTAAGGGTTTCACAGTGGAACATGACTTTATTACTGCAAATATTTTCTGCCTCAGTCACTCATGTCCACTGATATCAGTCTACCATATCTGTAGTGAGAAAATTGCCTCTTTTCTTTCCTGACAAACATGATTGCCTTTTGATAAAAGGCTATCAAAGGTGTGTGTTGCTAAGGGAACAAAAATGAGGAACCCAAGTGTCATTGCTAAAAGCTGAGAAATAGGACAATCAAATCACAAAATCAGTATTAGCGCAATTGGCGGCACTATTATTGCGATCAATTTAGCACCTACCGTCTCTCTCTGTCTGTGTGTGTGTGTGTGTGTGTGTGTGTGTGTATAATTGGAATTATAGTGGTAACAAAATTATTTTTTTATACAAAAGTAGAACATTCATATTAATTTAAACACAATGNAGAGAGAGAGAGAGAGAGAGAGAGAGAGAGAGAGATTATATTTATACTATAATTTAATGTTGCTTTTGAAAAAGACAAACAAAAATATGGACCACATAAATATGCACCTAAAAACATAGCATATGCACCACTTGACTCTCACTTGAAGAGTGTGACCTGGTGATGGGGGAAAAAAAACATCTCCACAAAATTATTCAGATTAGAATTTGCCTTAATTTGAATTTCATAATTGCTCTCACATGCCTGTAATTAAGGTGTAATTATCCTCTGCTCTTCTGAATGCAGGTACAATTGATGCAGATGTTGCCAGTCAATGCTTTAGCCAGTGGACTTCACCCCAATTTGTTTCCACAGGTGCGAATATAAAGATAGAATAGCATCATGAGTGGGGGTTAACGTTAGAACATGGCATTAGCCCAGTGGATCTGTGCCTGATACTGGAAAGATAAACCATATTTATATAAAGTAAAGTAATGCATATAAAAATTGAATGCAATATGTCATTTGTAATTAGCAAACAAGACACACTAACATCTGGAGAACTGAGAAATTGAGCAGGGGTTTGTGTAACATTATAATTATTAAGAAGACTTGTTAGCATAACAATAATTCATAGAAATATGTTAGTAACTATAATTTATACATTTAAATAATATGCACTCTGGTACCATTTGTCAAATCTGTGAAGTGAAGCAAAACCTGTAACTTGTAGATTAGAGTTAAATATATCTGAATTTGCAAGCGTCAAATATTACTCACTGTCAAAATCATAAAAGCATGTGCATTTTTTGATGTCTTTTCTATTTCAGTTTGTTTGTGATTAAATTGCTGACAAATGTCATCATATGAAAGCGCTACAACCTGACCTTAACGATTCAAGGATGTTTATTTGGCTATAATAACGGAGCCGGACTGCCCTCTAGTGGTTATAAAATAGAACTGTCGTATACAAACAAAAACCAGGCTGATATTTTTTAATATTTTATTTTACCTGTCGATTTGGAAACAACAGCACACATAAATTGAATATTGACTCTAAAATAAAAAGACACTTATGATTTTGATCTTTTAAAATATCTTTACAAAAAAAACTGTCATTTCTCATAGGACAACTTTTAAGGGGCATCATGCAACATTAGCCATAAAAATTTCTGCACACCACGTTTTTGTCTGGTATAAGGAGTGGCAAAGAGGATTTAGCTACGTCTCCATGGGTTGATTTTTTCCACTGCTTCATACTGTAGTCCAGTCACAGCAAGAAGGATTAAATATAATTTCCTGTTCCACTATATATGAAATTCTATGCTTTGTGAGTTTTAAATCCAACTGGTCGGCCGAGTATGCTGCTGCTGCTGCTGTGTGTGTGTGTGTGTGTGTGTGTGTGTGTGTGAGAGAGAGAGAGAGAGAGAGAGAGACCATAAGTGTGAATGTGTCTTTTGAGATATAGCAAAATCACTCATTTTCATCCCTCCTTGCATGTTTCCATCTAAAAATTCAAAATTTAAAATAACAGCCTTCAGTCCTTAGTCTTTATGTTCATTTGAGTGAGCTCATTAAAAATGATGAAAGGTTAAGTCTACAGTTGTTCATTCAGTCGGTTTCCAGTTGTTCAATCAGTCATTTAGCTTTACCCCAATTTGTTAAAGCAAATGCAATTATAAATAACATTTGACAGACACACTTATTCGGTGCAAATAAATAAATGTGCACTGTAAAGTCTAAAGTATCAATAAATATGCAAAGTTATAGACGGTACGGAACCTTGTAGGATATCATTGTGCATGGAGCAAATTTGGATCCCCTCCAGATCAACTAATATGACCTTTCCTCCATGTAAGCAAACCATCACCATGCTTTGGCAAAAATTCCATGATTTATGGAGGCTGACAAGAAAGTCTTGTGGTTTCCGTGCCAAATGCTGCTAATAATTTTGGGAGAATGTGGACTGATGACAGTTTGGCTGATCTAATGGCACAGAGCTTATGAGTTATGTCCACATAGGCAGTTTTTTCTGGAATGTGCCATATTTTGAAGACAGACAGATCGGTTTCTTGAGGGCTGTTTTATCTGAGAGAGACAGTTGATTGTAGACAGTTGATTGTAGGTTAAGGCTCTGGGTCCTTATTCTTGGGCCTCTGAGAAAGGCAATTAACCACCTTTGCATCGGGAGCATAGCGTCGTGGCTGACCCCACATTTCTAATAAGCTGGGGAATGTGAAGAAGAAAAAAAATCACTGTAATGTATAAGTAACAATATAAAGGTTTCTTTTTCAGAGTCAAGATAATACATAAAGATCAGGATTCTACCTTACAAAGGGGTAAAGAATAAATCCAAGATAAAACTATAATCACATTATCACTGAGGTTTAAAAAAAAAATGCATGATGCCTGCATAAAGATTTATTTATGCTGTTGAGTTCATGTGTAATTTAGTTCCTCCTAATCTCCGAATGTCCATTTTCATAGTTATCAGAAGATGAAGGAATTAGAAGAAAAATAGCATGACATTTTGCTTGTACAATTTAATATGATTAGAACTGAATCGGCAGATATGAAGTTTAGGAATTACTTTGGATGTTATTTTATTCTCCAGAGATACTACAGGCTGAACACTAGGTGTCACACCTTATCATCCACACACGCTTCACTTCACACAGACCAGAGACAAACAGTCACTCGTGACACGGGCAAATACTCCCTGTTTCCCACAAGAGCTGTTTTGAGAGATGAGAGTGTAAATTAGTGCGCACATCACCAGATTACAGATTATCACTTTAACTAACTTCGAGATTCATTCTGTATGTATCAGACAGAGAGGGGTGAGACGTTTCTAGCCTTCAATCATCAACATAAGGTTCTTAGCAAGCCAGTATAATTTATTCCTTAGGAAACAATCATATTAATAATATAATTTTCTTCTTGATGTTGGCTCTTCAAGTGCTTGTAAAGTCTCTTGTCATGTTAAAATTGGATTATTGTAACTCACTCCTGGCAGGCCTTCCCTTGAGCACAACCAGACCTCTTGAGCCAATCCAGAAAACAGCCATACACCTTGTTTTCAAATTATCTACATCACTCCATTGCTTTGTTCCTTCCATTGGCGTCCTGAACTCGGATATAAAACATCAATCCTCTCTTATGAAGCCAAAATCAGACCAATCGCCAGCTAACGGACGTTGCTTCAGGACACAAGGAAGACATGCGTCAACACTCTTTTCTGTACTGACACCATGCTAGAATGAGCATCTGCTAGCTACAACAGCTGCGTAACTGACTGTGTTCAAAGAAAGCTACCTCAGCATTAATCATTTAAACAAAAATGAGGCCTTTTCAAAAAAAGAAAAATGAGAAACAAGTCTCACTCGTTTTCCCTCTGTGTTCCCAGTTTCCCAGTTTCCTCCCACTTTCCAAAAATGTGTGTGTGTGTGTGTGTGTGTGTGTGTGTGTGTGTGTGTGTGTGTGTGTGTGTGTGCGTGCGTGCGTGCGTGCGTGTGTGTGTGCGCATGTGTACAATGGCATTTATTTCCACACAGATTTTTTCCATTGCTCCAAAGTCCAGTTTTATTTTTAATTTGTCTCACTAATAAGTTGATTTCTTATGACCACACAGATGTTCAATCCCAATCCTGAGAGTTCGCTTTACATTATGTGTGTGGAAATGCTCTTATTTTCACTCTGAAACATAAATGTCATTTCTACTGTTAATTTTTTACAACGCAGATTCACAATGGAACAAAAGTCTTTCATGATTTTTAGACGTCCTATGGTTTAGCGCTATCTTTCCAGGTTTTGAGTTACAGTACACAGTTCTTAACCCAATTAGGGCAACTTCCCTAGTTGTATTCTTTGTTTGATGCAAGCCAATAATTTGACTGAAAAAGTGTAACATCTTTTACATGACCACAAGATACTAACATCGTAGTTTCAAAGTCAAGATGCTGCTCACTGCATCAGTTAGAGTTCAAATAATTGTCTGTTGAAACAAATTAATCACTGCAGTAATTATAATCAAAACATTGGCTCTTTACTTTTTGCTTAATGAAATTCAAATTGAGACTTTTTTGTCCAGGTAGTTTAAATAGAGTAGTAATTTTGGGCTTAATGTAGACAAGCAGGTATGCTTTTGATAAAAACCTATTTTGTCTCCTGGAGTCTCCTGTCTTTACAGAAAGATATAACTGATTCATGACCTTAAAGAATTTAAAGGAGTAATGGTAGAGAAGACTAGACATATAAAGAGATATCATTGCTACAGGCTACAGTGCATCCAGTCCAGTGGGTGATGAGAGTAATTTCTTATTGTATTTATCAAACCATATTGTCAGCAGCAGCTTTTAAGTGATTTTGGTGGGGAAGGATGGCATAAACTCAAAAAATTAAACAAAGAGGCTGTCAAACTCGACTTATGTTAATGTAATACCCAGTTCAGAGTTGACAAGATAGAGTCTACACTTATATAGTGTAACATCTCATTTTAAGTGGTTTGAGACACACCATCATTCCACTGTGATTAATAGAGCATGTGTGTTTCCTGTTGCCAGCAAAGGTTGCAGAAGTCTACAAACTCAATACTCAAGTAAAACTACAAGTATTTGCCTAAAAATGTATTTCATTACAAGTAGAAGTATCACTTCAAATTTTTAACCCAGGTTGAATAAATAAGTACATGCTCTAAAATGTACTCCACAAAGAAACTCTTCCTTCTTAGATATCTTTTTGACTAAGTTACTGAAAAACTGTATTTTAAAGTATTTCAACACAATTGAAGTTGATGCTGTTGATAACATGAAAAACATGTCTAGTAGAAACTGATAAGTTGACATTAATTAAATGAATGGCAGTATCAATGTTAGGATCTTTCATTACTTTTACCATTTCTGCCCTATAATGAAAGTAGTCCATGCAATTAAAGGTAATGAATCTTAAATTAATATGTAGGAATTAAAAGTACAGGTTTTTAATTTTTTTTTAATGCAGTGAGTATGAGTAAAAAGTATCACATACAAAAAATAACTATATGAAAGTAAAGTACAGTTACACAAACAATTACTTACAGAGTACTGTACTTACAAAGTAGTATTTTGTTACGTGTCACCTCTGATTGCCAGTGGGATTATAATTCTTATTGTGTTTATCAAACCATATTTTAAAAAAAGCTAATCATTCATTATTACTCAAAAAGAGTGCAACATTAGACATATTCATTCTATACCAGTTTGGTCTAGTTAGTACAATCTAGGTTTAACTAGTGCACTGTTACTTTCTCTATTAATTTTGGTTAATTTGAAATTTAAAAAATGGCAATACATTGCTGAGGATTTACCTTGTAGCAAATATTCAAATATTACTTTAGAGATATGCCATTTGTATAGGCTTGAAAAGTCAGATGAACAAGTCTATGTAAAGTACAATGCTGCAAGACATAATTTGCCATTCAGATTTGTGACATTTTCGATTTCAGGTCATTTGACAGGTGTTGTGGGAAACTGGACAGGTTTTGTGATAAAGTTTATTTTTATCGATGTCTTTCCATAGTGGAATAGGAAGCAACTCGGATTTCATACCTAAAATAATACCAAGTTGACTTTTATTGTGGTGAAAAAGACATGTGCTCTGTCCAAAAATATGGTTCACTGAGTCCAACAAGATCACCATGGTGTCTATATCACAAGCATTATCTGCTCCTGATTCCCTCTCACAAACTTTTCTATACATCACAGACACTTTCTACCCTTACACTTTAGCTTTGTTTGCAGAAATGTATCAGATGTAATTTCAATTATTTGCTATAAAACAAGATCTTGATCGAGTAGAAAGGGGTATAAAAACTGCAAACCTCGCAACTCTGGTTTATAGAGAGAGCATGGGGCAGCATGTTTCTTGCCTCTACTAGCATGTGTTTCAGTTCTCTCTTTTTTAACCACTCAGTGTAATAATGACTCACTAATTGAAGCAATAAGCATGCTTTATTAGGAAACCAATTCACAGGAACTAAATAGGGAGTGTGAAATAGCCAGGAATAGCAATTAGGGTTGATTTATATTAGAAGTGGAAAACAGTGTTTGGCACATAAAGAATGGGATGTACAGCAAAGAGGGAAGGAAAAGAGGCTCTAAAATCTGTGGAGGGTTTGTATTAAGAAGTAGTTAATAATATCGACAGATCATTAAGATAAGTGCACTATCTGTCCATTGTAACTAAAGCTGCCAGAGTCAAGGGTACTGGTGGAAATAATTACTTCAGCTTGAGAAATATGTCAGATTAAATATGTGGTCTTTGGATTCGTCCAGATGAAGAATAAGAATTTGATACAATATTTCAAATACTATATTTCTTTATGAGATCGTTTTATATAGGTTCTTCTAGATTTTTGCTGGGTTATAGTGGATGTGAGAAATCAGTAATGTCAGTAATGTTCACAGATAACAACTGTGGTTTAGATTTTCATAGACATTTAACACAAAAGAGTCCAACTTCTTTCAGGGGTGTTGTGCGGTTTGTTGATTTAAATTTCCTACGGTTGAAAAGAAAATTGGTTCCGCAACCCGAACACAATTTCTGAGTTGAATAGATCTTTTTTTTTTTTTTTTTTAGTTGTCTGTGGAACAGAAGAAAATGGTCAGAGATGTCATTCGTCTTTGCTGAAGTGTAGAGGTGGATATTGCATAGACTGACTTGATGGAGCATGAAATTCCCCTTTTATATGGTCTCCCAGTATATCAAAGATTACATCGAATCAATATAAAGCGGTGAAAACTCATATCAGACTGTTGTTACAGATCATAACAGATCATAATGGAGAGCTGAAGTCCATATACTTCACCCATAGTAGAGGTTTCAGTGTATATGTGTGACTTGTAATGAAAAGAAAGGCAAGTGGATTGACTACATTAAATTGTTTCTATGTGTGAAGGAGTGCATGAATGCCCAAGATAGGTTCTGGATCAATAATGACCAGGATAACATGGTTACTCCAAATGAGAAGATTAAAGAAAATTGTAATAGGTGATTAATATGCACTGCCATTTTTTAGATAAAATCTTTTAATTATAATTCCAAATAACGCTAGGCACTCTTTTTCTGATTTTTTTTTTTTATTTAGTCAACCCCATTTTATTTTGCACGAGCTTTGAAGCAAATTTTGTGACGGCTTTCCCAAACTGTAATGTTGTGCACCAAATAAAATTCAGATTTTATTTGTCATATACAGTGCCCTCCATAATTATTGGCACCCCTGGTTAAGATATGTTAAAAGCCTTAAAATAAATTCAATTTTTATTGCAGATGCATATTGTCACACTGAAAATTGTAGAAAAATATAACATGAATATAAAGTGAATTTTAAGGGGAAATAAAAATCCCTGACTAACAAATAATTATTTTTCATAAAATAACCTGTTCCACAATTATTGGCACCCCTAACAATTACTAGAAAATAAATATAATTGAAGTACTGTTTCTCTTCCAGAGGCCCTGGGAACCTTGTTAGGGTGCATGGCATCATGAATGCTTTGAAATACCAGGACATTTTAAAGCAAAATTTGGTGGCCTCTAACCGAAAGCTGAAGATGGGACTTCACTGGGTCTTTCAGCAAGATAATGGACCAAAACCTGTGGCCAAATCTACACAGAAATGGTTCACCACACACAGAATCAAGCTCCTCCCATGGCCATCTCAGTCCCCAGACCTCAACCCCATTGAAAAACTGTGGAGTGTGCTGAAGAGGAGAGTGCAGAGAAGAGGAGTCAGGTCACTGGATGATTTAGAGACATTGTGCAAAGAGGAATGTTCGAAGATCCTTCTTTCTGTGTTCTCTAATCTTGTGAAACATTATAATAGAGGATTAGGTGCTGTTTTGTTGACAAAAGGGGTTGTACAAAGTATTAAATATCAAGGGTGCTAATAATTGTGGCACCCATGATTTGATGTAAAAGAATTATTTCTTAATGTGGGGTTTTTTTTCCCACAGAATAAAAGCACTTGAATTAAAGGATGGAATTTATTATTTTTTCCATTGTGGTCCTATGTTATTTAGAACAAAACTGAATTTCTTAGAAGCTAAAGAACACATTTTAACCAGGGGTGCCAATAATTATGGAGGGCATTGTATACCGTCATACACAGTATGATATGCAGTGAAATGTTTATATTGCCTGTGACCTACATTTTAAAAAAGAAAATAGAGTATTGGAATAGAGAAATAAAATTATACAAATATAAAAAAGGTTTGTAAGTTATACAGGATAGGTTATAGCAGAGTGTAGTTAGTCCTAAAGTGTGTAAAAAAAAAGAGCAATTTTCAAACATGAACAGAGCAATGTGCAAAGTCCAAGAGGTGGGCAACATGTAAGCCATGTGCAAATGTGCATAAATGTGCAAATGTGTGTAAATGATCAGTCGTTCCCAAACCAGATTGTGATGTTTCCTGTCAGGATGCTATCTGTGGTGCAGCAGTAAAAGTTCCCAAGCAACTTGGAGTGTAGTCTAATGTCTCTCAAGCGTCTGAGTTTGTAGAGATGCTGCCTTGCCTTTTTCACAACGGTGTTAATGTGCCAAGACCATGACAGCTTCTGTGTGATGTGAACACCGAGGCATCTGAAGCAGTCCACTCAGCTTGGAGGTTGTTCCTCTAGCACCAGTAATACAGATTTCTAATCTCCTCCAGGTAGGCCATTACCTTGTTGTGAGTAATCAAGCCCACCACAATGGTGTTATCAGCAAACTTGATAGGTCTCACACTTCCTCATCTTCCTAACCTCTTAAAGCCGATTTTCCAGACCAGCCTTTCTCCAAAAAACGTCTAAGGTATCCTTCCCTGATCTTGTCTTGGTTTGTTCTATGTCTTGAACTCTTCATCTGCTTTATCTGGTAATCCACACACAGGGTTCTTCTTGACACATTCCCCTTTCAGTACCAGCATATCATCACCACCTATAGAGCTCACTCTCCTCAGCCCCTTTAAAGCCGACTTTACAGTCCAGTCTTCCTCAAAAATAACATTAAATGCTTCCTTCCTTGATCAATGTCTCACCATTGTCTCTGATCATTGCCTTCTACTCGCCCTAGATCTTGTAGCTATGCCCCCATATCTAGCCTTTCATGCATACTGTATATTTCATGCCTGACAGGAATACATGCTTGCCTGTCTCACTTCCCTGGCATTCCTCACAGAGTCCCATTTGGTGTTTAACTAATTTAAATACAGTGTTATTAAGGTTGCTGTGTCCAGTTTTTAGTCTCATATGTTCTCTGTTGATTGATAATTGATACTGATAACTGAAATCTTTCAGATTTCCCCTTAATATCACATCTACTTTGTCCTGTATTGAATGTACATATCTAACTTTTGGTTCATTAACCCACTTCTGTTGCCATTGTTGTTTTTACCTTTCTCCACACAATACCTTTCCCCTGTGACGTTGACAATTTGATATTCACCTCAACATTCTGCTGCTCTAACCATCTGCTTTTTCATTTCCCGGTTGGCTGGGACCCACAGGAGAGAGACATTTTCCCTTGTATAATTATTCTTGGGCTAGGTAACAGGATTTCTCCTGATCTACCGGGGTGGCAGTTGCCACCCTAAGAAAAAGCCTTGCCAACCCATTTGCCACACCATCACTAGTGTCCTAGTGTTCTAAAAATAAAAGAGTTCTTTAATTGATCTGACGTTCCAATCCAGATATCAGGTTCAAGTCAATCACACATCAGCCTTTATTTAATTTTATAGGACAATGTACAAATGTGTACCCTAGTGTACAGTATACACCGAATAAGAATAGTGTTCCTTGAAAAAAAACATAGATACTGGTGGCTTCTGGCTTCTCATATGAGGGCAGTGGGGTCTCATGAAGCCTCAGAGCCGTTTGTGATTTAAATGGCGTTACATTAATATCCGCTAGATGTCGCCAAACACGATTATATCTAGCCCTGACAACCATTATCTGTACAAGAAGAAAAGTAAACCGGAAGCGATAACCACGGGAGCTAAGCATGATTTTGTATGCACCGTTTTTAATTCACAGAGTGCAGGATAACTGATGTTTTTTGTTTGTTTGTTTGTTTTATGCTTGATTGAATACACACACCTGTTTTCTTGGACTGATTTTCAGCGATAGGTCTACCTAGTGTGATGTGAAAATGTTACAATAATAACTTTGCTAAACTAAAATCTGAAGCCATAAGAATTTCCTGTAACGCTTGGTTGTTATGGATCAGGTAAATGATGGAGGAGCTGGGTCATCGGCCCCTGCGTTTCCCCATCAGTCCACAGAGTCATCCGAAAGGATTTTGTCAGAAGACGAAGTGGAGAAACTGAAGAAAGACCAGGTTTTGGTGTCAGACTTTAAGCAGCAGAAGTTGGAGATTGATGCTCAAAAAAACTGGGACTTGTTTTACAAAAGGAATACCACAAACTTTTTTAAAGACAGGCACTGGACAACAAGGGAATTTGAGGAGCTTAAAGCGTGCAGAGAGGTGAGTTGTTGAAGCTCCAGTGTTTTATCTTTGTTCATTGATAAGTAATGGTTGACTGGTCGGTTTGGCCTTTCAGTTTGAGTCCCAGAGGCTGGTGATGCTGGAAGCTGGATGTGGTGTTGGTAATTGCATCTTTCCTTTGTTGGAAGAAGACCTTAACATCTTTATCTACGCGTGTGACTTCTCACCTCGAGCTGTTCAGTTTGTGAAGGTAAGTGGAAAAAGTTATGCAAATGTTTCCTTCATGTCATCTGTTGCAAAGTTTTCCTGTGTTGTATGTCTAACTTTAATACAACAGCAACATAGCAACAGCTACATTCACTTGTGTGGCAGACATTACCCATAATCTAAGACATAACAAAGTAAATTTTGTTATTCTTGACATCAGCAAGCATCAGTGCTTTGTAATAGTAGGAAAGATTTTCTGTAAAATTACTTTTTGGCAAAAGGGAGGCAAGTGAAAGACTCTTTAGTGCAGATGTATATGAAAACAAGAATGAAGTTCTGGAAGATTAAATGTAACTATACATTGTTAAAGTAATGAACATTCATTAATAAATTATGATAAAAATAGGAAAAGGAAATAAATTAGCTCCTTTTTATTACTTCCTATATTATGTATAATTATATAATATTATACACTCACCTAAAGGATTATTAGGAACACCTGTTCAATTTCTCATTAATGCAATTATCTAATCAACCAATCACATGGCAGTTGCTTCAATGCATTTAGGGGGGTGGTCCTGGTCAAGACAATCTCCTGAACTCCAAACTGAATGTCAGAATGGGAAAGAAAGGTGATTCAAGCAATTTTTAGTGTGGCATGGTTGTTGGTGCCAGAGTATTTCACAATTTGCTCAGTTACTGGGATTTTCACGCACAACCATTTCCAGGCTTTACAAAGAATGGTGTGAAAAGGGAAAAACATCCAGTATGTGGCAGTCCTGTGGGCAAAAATGTCTTGTTGATGCTAGAGGTCAGAGGAGAATGGGCTGACTGATTCAAGCTCATAGAAGAGCAACTTTGACTGAAATAACCACTCGTTAGAACCAAGGTATGCAGCAAAGCATTTGTGAAGCCACAACACACACAACCTTGAGGTGGATGGGCTACAAAAGCAGAAGACCCGACCGGGTACCACTCATCTCCTCTACAAATAGGAAAAAGAGGCTACAATTTGCACAAGCTCACCAAAATTGGGCAGTTGAAGACTGGAAAAATGTTGCCTGGTCTAATGAGTCTCGATTTCTGTTGAGATATTCAATTGGTAGAGTCAGAATTAGATGTAAATAGAATGAGAACATGGATCCATCATGCCTTGTTACCACTGTGCAGGCTGGTGGTGGTGTAATGGTGTGGGGGATCTTTTCTTGGCACACTTTAGGCCCCTTATTGCCAATTGGGCATCGTTTTAAATGCCACGGCCTACCTGAGCATTGTTTCTGCCCATGTCCATCCCTTTATGACCACCATGTACACATCCTCTGATGGCTACTTCCAGCAGGATAATGCACCATGTCACAAAGCTCAAATCATTTCACATTGGTTTCTTGAACATGACAATGAATTCACTGTACTAAAATGGCCTCCACAGTCACCAGATCTCAACCCAATAGAGCATCTTTGGGATGTGGTGGAACGGGAGCTTCATGCCCTGGATGTGCATCCCACAAATCTCCATCAACTGCAAGATGCTATCCTATCAATATGGGCCTATGTTTCTAAAGAATGCTTTCAGCACCTTGTTGAATCAATGCCACGTAGAATTAAGGCAGTTCTGAAGGCGAAAGGGGGTCAAATACCGTATTAGTATGGTGTTCTTAATAATCATTTAGGTGAGTATATATTAGTTCCTTTTTAATTAGCTCCTGTCCTAGTGTCCTAAAGTTCAGGAAAAATTTGACATTCTGGTTCCTCCTCAGGTTCGGTATCCGAATAACAAATGTATAAACTTTGGAACCACATGGACACTTCATTGTTTAGCGGCACAGATTAATTACCATTGATAGAACTTTGATCTGAAAAGGGGACTTGACCCCTGAGACCACCATAGAGAAAATGCTGTTGGAATTTGAGCAATCAGGTATGATCGTGTGCATACCTTACTTCATGACTACCATAAAATGCAGGAGTGAAGTTCATTGGCCCTACAATGTACTGGCACCCTGTCCAGGGTGCACTCTGCCTAGTTCCTCAAGTCCCCTGGGATAGGCTTCAGACCTGCCCAGGATAAGCAGTATAGAAAATGAGTAAGAGTGTTTTACATTGGAGTTGTATCTGTGTAACATTAATGGCTGACTCCAAAGCCCAGTGCAGAACTGATATTGCTGTTCTAAAACCTAAAATTTATATTTTATTCATCTCTTCCTGCCTTTCTGACTCACTCCCCCTCATACTCATTTATTTACTTACTGACTCAATCAAAAACTGGGTAGTTTTAGAGGACAAAAATATCATATCGTTATAATTTAAGATTTTTTTTATATGCGATTCATGTCACAATATATCGGACTAATAAACCACCTCACAAGTGTTGCATATTTTAATATGCACTTATATTTCTACTTTGGTGGGAATAAAGAAGTTAATGTTTTTTTTATTAACTTCTTTTTTCCCACCAAAGTAGAAATATAAGTGCAATATTAACCAGTTTTAAATTGTCCAAACATGTGTTAATTCAGTCCATTCTTATACAAAATTTGCTTTTGCTTCCCAGGAAAACTCTCTGTATTGTCCAGAGCGATGTCTGGCATTTCAGTGTGACCTGACTAAAGATGACCTCCATGCCACCATTGCTGAAAACAGTCTGGATGTTGCTACTTTGATATTTGTCCTCTCTGCTATTCATCCTGAAAGAATGCATCAAGTACTGGAAAATATTTATCGGGTAAAGAGACTTGCATTATAGTCAGATTCTGTATTAAAGTTAGATATTTTAGAGCAACTGTTCCCAAAACTAATTTTGCAGTCAGTAAAAAAATCAAGGTCTTATAAAAATATAGTGAACATAATGCTGTTCAGGTTAATTATTGATGAAAGTATTTATTTATTTATTTATTTATTTATTTAAATATTTAGGCAAACTTCACTCATGCATTTTTGTCAAAAATGTTATAATTTCTGTTTGTGTTTGGCAGGTATTAAAACCAGGAGGAATCATCTTATTCAGGGACTATGGGCTTTATGATCATGCCATGCTAAGGTTTAAGTCGGGAAGCAAGCTCGGGGAAAATTTTTATGTGAGGCAGGATGGCACACGTTCCTATTTCTTCTCCCGAGGTTAGACACTGTTAGTATTTTTATCAACTTGTTTTTCCTTTGTAAGTGTGATATAATGAGCCCTGTTCTTCTGTTTCAGAGTACTTGGCCAAGCTGTTTCAGCAGGCGGGGTTTCAGACTCTCGTTAACGAATATGTTCTGAGAGAAACTGTAAACAAAAAGGAAGGACTGTGTGTTCAACGAGTATTTCTCCAGAGTAAATACCGCAAGCCTGAATGACTTGTCGTTTTCATCAGTGTTTTATAGAGAAATGTATGTAATGTAATGGATACTATATTTTATGTGTTACATGTATCGGTGTTAGTTTTATTAATTGAATCATGTTCAATAACTTGAACTTGGAGTATCAAATTACTTTTTATGGGCTTACTGTATTAATTATATTAAAGAGAGATACTGGATGTGCAGCTATGCTCATAAGATATTAAGTATGTAAGTTAATAAGTTTTAACACAAGAGGGCAGCATAAACGAATGAACGACCAAACATTAAAGCGTCTTGTATGTGAGAGGGAGTAGTAGATATTTTCACCCAAGCTCTTACTTTTTTTTTTTTCATTATTATTATGAATCCTACATAAATTAGCAATGAGAAAGTAGCTTTGAAAAATAGTCATTTGTAAGAATATGAAAGTTTTTTTTTTTTTTTTTTTTTTTTGTGATAATCTAATAGGAGTTTTTGAAAGTTATTGGTACTTAAACATTGCATTCATAGTTTTGAAATTTATACTACAAATTTGCAATAAGTTTATTTTATGAACATAACTGAAAATTAGGTTCTGTCTTTTTGGAGGGATTTATATTTTCACATTCAGGTTATCTTTTTCAATGCATTAAAAATCTAAAAATTATATTTGAATGTGTATTTTTCCCCATTTTTTTTTTAGAATAAATAATTTTATTTATGTTTTTTTGGAAATTTGTATCCATGTTTCTTATCTCAGTGCTCAAACTCAGTCAATTCAATATTCAACACAAAACAAATTTCATATCTAGGTAGGCAAAAGTATTCAAGTCTGGATCACGGTGCGGCATTCTGTATCTCTTACCATGTAATGCCTTTCCCCAAATACAAATGCAATTATGGATTTGAATCAGAATGTGTCACAGGAGTGTGGGGGGTGGGGTGGGGGGGGGGTGGAGTGAGCGATATAATGGAACACACATTGCTAGCTTTGGTTTTTATTCATTTGTTTGTTTATTTTCTCTCTCTCTCTCTCTCTCTCTCTCTGACAAAGACATACATATACAGTAAACTATAATCAGTCTGCCAGATTGTGTACGTCCCCTTTATCACAGCATTTCTAATGTGGTAACTGGCAGGAGTTTTTGGAGAAGAGTGACTTTAAGCGCACCTCCAGTGTGGGGTTCGATTCCCGACATTCCTGTCCTATAAGTTGTTAGATCTGGCTTCCTTATGACAGACTTGTTTTTCTGGCACATTCTGCAGATGCTTGATCAGATTTAGACCTGGGGGATTTTGAGGGCAAGTCAACACTTTGAACTGTCATTGAACTCTTTCTCTTGAACCTCAGATCACTTTGAACAATTTTGCAGCATCTCCGGAGACAGAGGGGACAGGGGTCATATGGGGCATATGACTGGTCTGCAGCTGTGCAGTCCCATTTGCAGCTGTGGTGTATGTGTTCATTGCGAGTATTCACTTTTTCACCAAAATTGTGCTGTAGTAGCTCTTCTGTATCATTAGAACAGACACCTAGGCTTTGCTTCCCATGCAACTCTGTGAGCCTTGGGGGCCCATGTGTGGGTTACTTGTTGATACTGCTGATTGGACAAGACATCTGTCACTCAAACTATACAGGAAGTGCTGCAATCTCATAGACATTTAAATGTATTTTCATTTAAAGACTCATTTCAGTGTTTTAGGGTTGTACAGCACTTTAGTCAACTAAGTAGTGTTAAATGTACTTTTTTTTTTTTTACTTCACTTGATAGTAACTCCTGTATGTTTTGAGTGCCAATCAACGATAAGAATTTAATTCACGAACTATACCTACCTTTTCCGTTTTTTCGAAATTGTTATTTTGTTTTTGAATTTATTTTGTTTTTGAATTGGATATTTTGTTTTCGGTTTTATTTTGCTTTTGAATTTGTTATTTTATTTCTGGTTTTGTTGTTTTGTTTTGCACTTGTCGGAGTAGAATAGGACCTTTGTCAAAGTGTTGTCACAAAGTTGGAAGTAGAGCATGGTCCAAGATGTCTTGGTATGTTGAGGCATTAAGATTGACCTTCACTGGGGATAAGAGGCCTGACTGAAACACCTGAATTCAATCATTAACAGGTTTGGCCAACTACTTTAGTCCATATAGTGTGTATGTCAGTGAACTTTTGTCAGTTATGGCCTTCCATATGGTGGCACTATGAAAAGGGGCGGAGCAATGGCGTTCCTCATTGCGGTCTGAAGATACGGTCGAAACCGCATACTAAGACACTACACAGTATGCCAAAGCAGTACGCCTTTCCACATGGAGCATACTGCGTAGTGGAGTAGTACACGGAGGTCGCTTTGCGTTTCGCCCACGTCCCTGTGTTTCACTCGCTATCACCCGTGTGATGTGCTTAATATTAGCCGGGTTTTCACAGGAAGGATCTGTTTAATCAGCGCTCCTGACTCTTTCCGTCCTGAAAGCTTTAGGGAGATAGTGTAGGTTTTTAACGTTTATTGTTTTTACAGAAAGCTCTTTCTCTAGGCCAGCAGGGACCATTGTTTGAGTCGCTGTTTGAATATCCAGGAATCATCTCAGAGCATGGAGAGCAGAGAGAAGGAAAGCAGGTCTGATGGAGAATGTGAGTCTGCTGAAGAGGAAGAAGTGGATCCCCGGGTTCAGGTACCAGGGCTGTTTTGCCGCAGTGTGCTCGTTTTTTTAAATTCATTTTTATGAAACCAGTTTACTTTCCTTTCCAGTGTTTTTAACATGAACACAAACACGAGACTATATTGTACACACAATATGACAAGGCCAATTTCAATGTCTATTGAATGATGTCCGAGTCCAGATATGTGAACGTTTTGTCTTTTGTTTTGTCCCAGATCATATTAGTGCACACTTTACACCAATAATGTTCAATGGATTCTTGAGAGTTTCAGAGGCTAAGAGTGTTTGACATTTAACCCCAAGACATTTGATTACCACTGGTTATACTACAGTACACAACATCTGGAGCAAAGCATTCCCACGGGACAGTGCATTCAAAGCTTTGTGCTTTATATCTGCTGTAACTGGCTTGTCCTTTTAATCAGAGGTTAGGATAGTTGTTTGTTTGTTTCATTTTTTTTTTTTTTACTTCTCTAAATTTGGCACATCTTTGTAACAGGGGGAACTGGAGAAGCTGAATCAGTCCACAGATGACATCAACCGATGTGAGACAGAACTGGAGGTACAACATTGGATTTATAGTTTTATAACCTTGATGTATTGTGATGACTTTTTTTTTTGTGGTGTGCTGTTTAGTTGTTAAAGTCTGAACCTTCGTGCAAAGCTCAATTATCATCACGACTAAAGACTACACAGACTAAATGTTTCCGCAAGTTGTCAGGCCTGCCTGTTGTATGCCTGTTGTATGCCTGTTGTCTAGGAATCAACAGTGTGGTTTTCACATCTGGCACATGAAAACGTTTGATGTTTATTGTAACGTTAACTTCAATGTCTCATTTAATTTTCCTTTAAACCACTAAACATGTAACTGAATAAAATAATATTGAAATGGCCCAGAGGTTTCACAGTACAACAGAATTCTTGTACTATGATGATTGACTGTAAATCTGAAAATAAGCCAGATGTTTCTGATTGAGTTAAAGGAATGGTAGAAATCATTAACCAAACCTGCTGTTCTCATGGCACATGACTGGATGTAAGTAAACAACCAATCGTTGCAACCCATGAAAGTTATTGTACTAAAGAGTCAGCAGTTCTGCCAAGCTCTAGCTAGAAACCTTTGATTGTATGTGACCGTCGATCTCTTTAAATTCAGGAGTAGAATCATATGAGGTATTGCTTCTGTATGTGTGGCGGCCTGGAAAACGCCTTGACATGGTCAAGATGTATGGTTTCTGAAAATATTTTTCTTTTGCATGTATCTCAACCTCACATAAAGTGTCTAGCAATATCAAGTGAAAAGGTTTGCTTTTAAAGATGACTAAATTTTTCAAAACAATTCTTTAAAATATATACTTGCTTGCATTTGAGGTGGTAAAATGTTGCCACACCTCTATAACACTACAGGCTCTAAACTATTTAAACGTTGGCAAGCAGCACAGTATTCTGAAGGGTAGGACCAAATTATTTGTGAGGTTTCTTTAGACTTGTAACAAAATCTGGAAAAATAAACAATATTGAATGGGGATGTTTATAAAATTGTGATATTTATGGAATCACAGTACAAATCGAATATGGGCTAACAGCAAATAACAGCACAAATCATACAGTTAAGAGGATGTATGCCAATAATCAAAGTTTATTAAAAATATATATATTTTAAATTATAAAATTTTTGACACGCCATACATAAATTCCTGCCAAATACCTTTTGCAATTCGAAAATTGCACTGGTCCATACTGTGATTTTCATTTTAATGCATTCAGTTTTGAAGCTACTCACATTGTTGTGGAAAAACCTTGCCTGCTGTTTTATGTATGTACTCCGACTGTTTAAACACTTGCGTGTTTTACAAACACAATTGCAAAGTTTATTTCCAGTATTCGTTTATCATGTAGCTATCTAAAATCAAACCATGAGAATTGTGTTTATGTTTAAACAGACTGAATGCATTTCAGTACTGCACTTAATGAAGTGGCTCCACACGGAACATATTTTTTGCAGACAGAAAGCCAGTGGGAAAGCAGCCTAAATAAAAACAGGCTGCTTTCCCACCGAATAGTCTACCGAATATTAATTTGGTAGAATTAATATTGTTATTTTATTAAAGTTGAGATGTCAAAGTCAGTTATTGGTTTTCCAGAATTTGGTTGGAAAACCGGATTTAACTTTTTTTCCCAGGCCAACTTGCATTTACACGACTTCAACAGGACACCGCATGAACACACAGATTTACAAGTTAATTAATCAGCCATTCATGTGGCAGCAGTGCAATGCAAAAATTACACAAGTGCAGGTCAAGAGCTTCAGCCACACATGTTTATGTTTGCAACAAAGATCAGAAGGAAGACATTTGTGGGGTTTGTTAATTTGTTCATGGCATGAATGTTTGGTAACAGATGGACTGATTTGAGTTTATCAGAAACTTGTGATCTAATGGGAATTTAACACACAACAGGCCCTGGAGTAATAATCTGCTCATCTTAAAATGTAAGGCCTTACTACAAACCCAGTTCATATTTTTTGGTAATTTTTGATGAGTCAAGTGTAACTCATCTAGAAGAATGCAACTTCCAAAAGGAATAATTATTAGATTCTTTCTTTTGCATCTTTAAATGTTGCACAAACAAGCTGTTTTTCTCCATTCATCCAATTGTTTTATTATAGTCTCAGTGGTAAAGCTAATCTATTTTGGATGACATTGTAACCCCTTCAGGACAGTGCATTCATTTTAACTGATTATGTGAAATGTATATACCATTACTATGGATTCCTGAAAAGTTCATCATTCCACTAGCCTTGGTTTAATCAAACTTAATGTGTGATTTACGCTGCGATTTCCAGGATGCCAGACAGAGGTTTCGCTCTGTGCTGGTGGAAGCCACACTAAAACTGGATGAGCTGCTGAAGAAGATCGGCAAGGCCATAGAGGACTCAAAGCCATACTGGGAGGCACGCCGTGTGGCACGCCAGGTGAGAATGCTAACTTTTAGCTTTGGTCAAAACACATCGGTTATAATGCTACTAAATGCTCCTCATACTGTATGTTGCAATCAGCTCTCTTGTATGTATTTATAGTATTGTTTACCTCTCCTCTTTTCTATCATGTGGCAAAGATGGGTATCACAATAGGTTGTGATATAAAGACAGTGGTTGCAAAAAGTATTAAGACAACATATGAAATGAAATGTATATGAAGTGTATAAGTTATACAGGATAAGAATGAGTATATACAGGGTAAGTATATTACAATAAATGGCAGGTTTATTTTTATCTTGGCAAACTGTAATTTAGACTGTTCTTTGGACTTAAGAGAAATTATTTTTGTTGTCCTGAATGTGTCATAAACAGATTATTGACATTTTGAGTCATTTATTTTGAGCAGAGTACACAGAGAGGGCAATATAACCCACAGGGATAAATACTTCCTCTTAAGAGGATTTCTCTAGAAATTGTGTTGCTTAAATATAGAAACCTCTTATAACTGTGCTGCTTTGTCTTTTAGTGTTGGTGCAAAGTCTGTGTCATGTTAAGTAGAAATCTATCGAGCTAACTAATATGTTTTTGCACTGGAGTAGAAATAACACTATATTGGAATCACAAACCTTACATTGTACTAGAGAAGTGTGTATATATAAAAAAAAAACACATTCAGACAAATGTAGATGGGTATGGTTGGAGAAGGGATAATAAAACTACACAGCTTGAATAATGCAGAAGGTATGTTATGTTATGGTAAAAAGCACAAAGAGGTTTGACTGAGTATTTACAGATTAGTCAGATCCACTAATTGGTGATGCAGTTTGATTCAAAGAGCAGTTCATTATGTCCAAGAGGACGATATATCTTCTTTTGAAGTCTATTTTGCTGACGCGAATCCCTTTAATCTCCACAAAAATCCCAAACACTTATAACTCACATTAGCTCCTGTGTGGTTATGCATTGGAGCTGACTGTGTTTCAGCTGAAAAGGACCAAGACATTTTGTTTAACTCTGCTATTGTGATTGATATCTACCTTCCCCACTCTCTGGCTGTCTTTTTTCCCCTCTTTTTTTCCCCTTGCTGTCTCCGTCTAATTCTCTCCTTGTTTTTGTCAGGTTGTTAACATCAGGCTCAATGCTTACCAACCTTGCACAAATAGTTTTTCATACTGCATGTGTTTTTCAGACATGAGCTTGAGTCTAACCAAAGTGATTACAGATTGTGGTATATGTTTCTGTACTGAATGCTGTTTGTTCTTGGTTAAATCAAATTGCAATCATAGTGTTCTCTTCATCAGCATTAGAATTTTAACAAGAACAATGTACTGAAACACAAATATTAGTCATGAACATGATTTGGAGAAGGTTTCCAAAACAGTAATGCCAAACATATAAAAATTGCTTGTTATTTCAATACTTAAGAGTTGATGTTACTATGTAATGAATAAAACATTGTGGGGAATGCGGTTTTAGAAAAAGAATCAACAGCATGTTCATGTGAGGTGGTCTGATTCTTGTTAATTTTTAGATATTATAGTGTGAGTTTATTTAGATGAAGCTTGATGATGATGATGATGATGATGATTATTATAAAACAAACATTATAATTTATTTTGTTTAATTAGTTAAATTCGTATTGACAATTATTGAATGTAATTTATCATTAACATCCATATTGTGGAATTTTCATTAAGCAGCTAATTCCTGTACTTTAATTATAATGACATTAATCAACAATTTTGTATACAAACATATTTATCTAGGCTAACACCAAATAATGGCACAAATGATCTCATTAAGATGTGTTGCCAATATTTATCTAATGTTTATTATTTCAAAAGTAATAAAAAATATAAACAAATGAATAATTTTCCGATTATGCATATCTTGCATTTTTTTCTCTCTTGAAAACTGAGACAAAAAAATGTTTGTCAACATACTGACAGATCCCAGAGATTTTGTGCAAGTTGTTAATATAGAAAGGTAATGTACATAAACGGGCACATTAACATAAACCTGAGATTTACCTTGCAGCCAGCTGGAACTGTTGCCAGCGCTGCTGCTATAGAAGCACTTTCTGACCAATCAGAATAGAATACAATATAATTACGTAGTTTCTAGTCCCATCAGATGGAGGTTTATTTTTATTTTTTTTTGGTTTTGTTTTGTTTTTGGTGTGTTTGTTTTAGTTTTGACAAATTGTCCTTTCCCACATCCGCATTCTTTTTTGTTGAGCACTGGATACGAAGTGTTCAGATAGATAAGGTTATAGTGCTACTTGTTCACTTATTTGTTTATCATCATACCGTAATGTTTCATGCAGGATGTTTTTAGAGTGACACAATAAGAAAGCATGATTCATCACAACAAGTGATTCTCCTTAGATTGTTTACTAGAAAAGTGGACAGTCGAGGTTCTTAAGTGAGTATTTTGTTTTTGAGACTTTTATCAGAGTAGATGAAGATTCATGGTTTAGGAATTTGTTAAGTCGGTGCGCATTTTCAGATGAAGTGAATCCCAGGTCATGCAGACTTTTGGCACTAGATGTGCTCGCAAATGCTAAAATAATACCTGTATTTTTGCACATTTATCATTATTGTTCTTTTGTTTTCCTCATGGGTAATGAATTCCATTCCCATAACTAATTATCCAAGTATCAACAGAATGAAGTGCTGGTTTATAGCTGAAATGTTGCAAATGTGTTGAAGTCAAAACAGTTCTGTTTTCTGAAAGGACACAGAAGCGACTAATACACAGATACAGGAAGTGTGGGCAAACTGTTATTTGCATAAAACCTAGCGTAACTAGTTATTGATCAACATGAACAATAGGCTTTGTCACTACTTGTAGCAATGGTGGAAATCGGTTTTAATGCAAACATGTCACTGAATGAATATGTACATTCAGTAATAAGTACAGTATATGTGACACTCCTACAAGAACCAGTTTCTGCAAGTTTTTTTCATTGCCTAAAGATGAAACTCAATGTGCAGTTTGATGCTTAGAGAGTCCCCATAGCTGTTCGTTTTCACATGCTGGGCCACTTTCACATGTGTTCCTTTTTTTAAGTCTGGCTAAGATTAGAAGGAAATGAAGCAGATAATAGAAGTGGCACTTCCTTTGTTTATTTCTAACCTCTTTTTTGTTTAAAGCACTAGTGGCTGCTAGCTGAATGTGTTGGGGGGGGGGGCGCTCATTAGGTTTTATCATAACCCAGTGTGACTTAAATGCATTTAACAAAACCCTTTCTCGATTGTATCCATTGCTTTTGATGCATCACAAAGTTTTCTTCCTTTCATCTTCTCAACTGCGGATATCTGCTTGAAGTGATCCTAAGTGTTTGGCAGAGCAATACTAAAACAGAACATCAGAACTGAAGACAAAACATCAAAAGTAGGCATTCAACAGCCATACAACATTTAAGGCAAATGAAATGATGCAGTCCAGATTACACAAATAGAAATTGAGCATATAGCTTCAGTGTCATTTGGAATTATAGCATATTATCTATATTTTAACATTCAGCAATATAATACTGATAAATAAAGATTCTACATATTATTTTATTTCATACAAATATGGTATATAGATAAAGATTTTGTATATTGAATAATTGATTTTGCTGAATTGAGTTGAAAAATCCAGTGATGTAGTATTATGTTTTGTGGCACTTATTTATTCGAGGTTCTGTTTAAACACTCTCACTTCTCTGTATTTGGCTGTCTTTCTCAGCAGCAAGATAAGGGTGGCACATTGCAAATAACCACTTTGTCAGACCACCCAATTTGCTTACTTATTTCTTTCCATCTTTGTGCATGTTTGTTTTACTTAAATCATGTTTCTGTATTCAGACTATAAGCTTTGAAATGTATAGAGCTTTCTGAGAAATTAACCTTTAAAGAAGGCAAAACTCATAAATGAGCATATATGGTATAAGTCCATATGTATATAACTTGTATGGTACAAGTCCATATGTATATATTTAATGCAATAAACAAGACTGAATCAAGGTAACTGGGTCACAGACTGTTTCAAACATGCCAAAATTATGTTTTTGTGTATGGAATGCATCCTTAGAACACATTAAACCAGATGTATCTGGATCCTTATTTTGTTCAGTTGTTTAAAAAAACACAAAGGCCATACACAGACTCAATGAGTGGCAGACATGTTAAAGAGAGGAATTTCCTGATTCAGATCTTGTATAATAAATAACACAGTTTCTTAGTTCTCAGTCCCTAAGGTCAGAAATGCTTGTCCCATTAAAGTTAATGATGCACTTTACCAAGTCATAAAAAAAGCTTTTTAGTTAAAAAAAAAAATTATAAGGTAGTTTAATTTGGTCTCCTGCAATTAAATGCAACACACCTGGTATTGGGGCAAATGAGTAAAGATCATGTAGCTTTTTTCCACAAAACTTTCAAATATTTTGTTGTGTTTATGAATAAACTGAATGTTAGGTTTGCCTCCTTCTCAATTGTACTGCTATCTGTTATAGTTGAGGATACGCATACCGATCCTGACACCCGGCTTGCTCCCATCAGTTGCAAATAAAGTGTGCAGTCAACTCGTTGCCGCTCCGCACGCTACTTCAATGTTTTGGCATATACTGTACACAGTACTATTACCTTACAGTATGTGTGTATGTACATGCATAGTATATATATATCTCACCTGATATTTAGCTGCATATCTCATACATACTTGAACGTATGCTGAACAAATTTCACATTTCATATCATGGGCTCTATTCAGCAGGAAGGCAGTTTTTTTGGGTTGTTTGCAAAGCACACCCAATGGATTTGGATGTACTCCTAAGGGATTTATACTGTCGCCAACAAACTGGGCCTATGTGATCTATAAATACACTGAGGATCAAAATTGCAGAGTGATTTTTGATATCTCAAACGGGTCAGCCGTGACGACGCCTTAAACTTATTTTGAAAAGTGATTAATGACTTTCTGTGACATCACATTCTGTGACATCACTTTGGTTAATTTTAATCTTAATATTCTGTTTTTTGTCTCGTATATGGTACCTTTATTATGTTGTCTGACTGCTTGTGACTGCTATATAAACTATAATGGGAACCTGTTGCCCAGTGTAGATTTGATTTTTGGATTTGTCAGCCAAGTTTCAGAGTTTTTGTTTTTGTCTGAGTGAGGACAGTGCTTTGTGAGGACAATTTTTTTTTTCCATTTTCTTTGATGGTTTACCCTCAATGTTGTTTCAAAATGTAGTCCAATGATTCATTATCTTTTGAGTTAACCTGCAGAATATATGTAGTTGCTGGTTGCGGTTGCCTTATTCATCTAGTTGATTTGGGAAGTTGTGTAGAGATGATTGTTTCGGTTGGGGAGCCTGGAAGTGAGCTAGCTCATAGTTTCCTGAAAAACTGACTAGACTGATAACCTTTAAGCATCAGGTGTTAACAGGCAGCACTTCACATCAATGTGTCAGTTATGAATTTGCACAGTACAAGAATCATTACAGTCAGGATAGATCTTTTGCCATTTTGTTCCCTTTTTTATGTGTTTGGCAGTGATGCTATTCAACGTTTCTGACTAAACCGAAGTACCTATTAATCTAGGTACCTATTAACACAGTTTGGTCCATAAATAGTGGCACAATTTTTGTATACCGTTTGTACAGCACCATAATGGATTTGAAATGTAAACTTTCAACCTTTTTATTCAAGGGGTTTAAAAATGTATTAAAAATGTAGAAGTTATAGCCACATTTCATGGTCCCTCAATGTTTTTACAGGCTCAGAAGGATTTGCACAGAACATCATTATTTTGGGAGTATTTTAATAATATTTTAAGCAAAATCTTTGTAGTTAACAACCATCTGAAATCTGGAAATCACAGACCAAATGGCCAAGTTCTCTCTCTTGCTGCAGCCTTTTTCAATTGCAATCACATATTGAGAGCTTATTTTCTGTATATTGATCATATTCAACACTTAATCAGTGCTTGACCTCTATCTACTTAATTTGCTGTGCAAGAGAAACAGGCCACACCTGGCCATCAAACTGCTGCAGCAAGGAATCCCTTAAACTTGAGCTGAAAGGCTACATTTCATCACATCTTGAATGCTTCGCATTGACTGCTACACTGGTGGTGTACAGAGCCAAAAGTATGAGTGGGAAAATTAATTAACTGTTGTTCTGACCAGTATGTGGAAATACAAAGATAAAGATAGAGTATCTCCGACATTTAAATACAAAATGACATGGTGTTAAAAGAACAGTTAACTTTGTGCTCCTGTTTCAGTCCAACTGACAGAGTCTAAAGTTTCCAAAATATGTAATTCATCTACTACACATACTAAGAGGCACTGTTGTGTAATTATGCATTCAGTGTTATGAAAGCAGATTGTAATATGGCAAAGAAGGCCCAAAAGCGCAAGCTGGTCCCACTGCAGGAGTTCCTGTGAGTCTGCTCTGTATCCTGGCATCATACTGCTCGTGGTGTAATACTGATCATGCTGCCTTGTGCCTGTTTCCCAGGCTCAGCTTGAAGCTCAAAGGACAACACAAGACTTCCAGAGAGCCACTGAGGTGCTTCGGGCTGCCAAAGAGACCATCGCCTTGGCTGAACAGAGACTGCTGGAGGAAGACAAGCGGCACTTTGACTCGGCCTGGCAGGAGATGCTGAACCACGCCACACAGAGGGTAGTAATATGTAACAACATGAGCAAATAGGTTACATAATCATATATTGGATTTGCAGTGCAATTAAAATAAAAGCTAAGGTTACTTTAATATTATTTTCTATAGCCACAGTCTTTCTTTCATCTTTTAATTCAAATTGTGTGATTGAAAAAAATTGTAAATTGTTTTTTTTATTCAACCAATTGTGAAATGTTGTTTAAACAGCAGAATTTACATATCATACACAGGGTTACTGAGCAGCTTAGCTTTTTACGGTTTATTTTTAAACACATCTGAAATTTGAAGTGCCATGTGTCAAGTTAACCACAGCAGTGCAAATGGAAGTAAAGTTGTTGTGAATGTGCTGCATTTGAAGGTGATGGAGGCGGAACAGACGAAAAGCTGCAGTGAGCTGCTACATAAAGAGACAGCAGCCAGATATAATGCAGCCATGAGCCACATGAAGCTGCTGGAGAAGAAGCTCAAACGCACCATCAGCAAGTCCAAGTGAGCCTGGTTAAAGTTCTTAAAGTTTGATATTTAAAAGAACTTCATGTATATGACGGAACAGATTTCTCCAACTGGATTAGTGGATGTTATTTACCTCAGTCACTTTCACACTGAAAAGATGAAACGTATATGACACAGGATATGGTGCTTTTGGGCGCTTTACTCATCAGCTATTTGATAAGAGGATCTGATCACACAAGCATGTTGTGTTTCAGTAGGGAATTGAAACCTTCATTTTTGGCTAAGAGTGTATTTAATTTCTGGGCACATAATCAGGAGAGCAATTCTTTTCTCTGACAAACTGTACTTCCCAATTTGCAAGTATAACTTTTCATATAAGTCCAGCTGAAAAATGTGAAAACAGAGACAGGCTCGTAATCCTCTTCTCAAATTTCACTAACCCTAGCAGGCTTGGCAAATTATTGCTATGCCATTAGATACACTTTTAATCACAATGTATGCTCTCTCTCTCTCTCTCTCTCTCTCTCTCTCTCTCTCTCTGGCACACAGACCTTATTTTGAAATGAAGGCGAAGTACTACTTGGAGCTAGAGGTAAGTGTTTATAGAGTTGTGTTTCCATAAATGTAAACTGGTGTGAGCCGGCAAAGTTTCAAAATTAATATCTTTAAGTTTATAATTTTTATTTAACAAGTACATTTGCCCTTTGTGTGACTTTTTCTCTCCATGTATTTTACTGCATCTCTTAACATCATAGCAACTGAAAACAAATGTGGATGACCTTCAGACCAAGTTGACACTCTCTAAAGGGGAATATAAGACAGCTCTGAAAAACCTAGAGATGATCTCAGACGAGATCCACGAGCGCCGGCGCTCCTTAGCTATTGGCTTTCGGGAGAGAGGAGTGGGGTCAGAGGGTGACGGGGTCAATGGAGATGATCTCACCAACTTTAAAATGGAGTCTGATGGCATATCCAGTGAGTAAACACTGATTTCTGAAATTACTGACAGTGTCAGATATAATGTGTCACAAAAGTAGCTGCACAATTAGTTTTGAAAATAATATTTCAAAAAAATTACTTTTTATTTTTTGCTATTATTTTGATTAGATGTGGTGTATTTTTGTGTTTTTAATTGAGAGAGCTGGCAAAAAGACTCACTTTTCTTCATCCTGTCTCACTCCAGTGACATCAGAGATGTTTGAGGATGAGAACTGTAGTAACATCATGTCTGAGGAAGATTCAGAAACACAGTCTACATGTAGTATGAACTCTGGAGGCAGCAGCCCTTTGCCCCTACAGTGCCCCTTCTCTTCTTCCTTATCTCCATCATTTACATCTTCATCCTCCTCATCTCCTTCTCCCTTATCACGCCCATGCAGCCTGGAACTGCCCAGTACTGTTTCTCTGTCAGACTTTGCCTTGATTTCACCTATCCTTGGACCTCGAAGTGAATGCAGCGGAGCCTCCTCACCTGACTGTGACATGGAGAGAGGTGAGATGTTCACAGCATAAAATGTTTATTAAGGATTATTTAGGTTTTTCAACTCTGTGGGAGGTAACAGTATCACTTATTCGCATTGTACCACAACACACACACACACACACACACACACACGTCCTTGATTATTTTCCTATATCATGTCTCACAGTGTATTATTTCTTATATATTGTCCACACCTGTTATGAAGATGTAACTGCCAGATGCAGTGACTAAGCAGAACTTCAGCTGAGACGATTACATTTCCTGTGTCACAAAAACTAGCTACTTCCTCTCACTCTCTGAATATCACAAGATGCATGTAGTAATTTACAATTGTTTCAGTTTTCGTGTGTGTGTGTGTATATATATATATATACAGGTGACAGAGCAGAGGGAGCAGAGGATGAGTTAAACAACACTCTCAACAACAACAACAGCAGTAGTAGCATTAAGTATCGCTTCCATTTCCTGTCCCTAAAACACGGCCAAATAGACAACAGCAAAACTACAGAGCATAAACCACTGGGAATGGCCTAGAGTATCACCAGCACTATCCCTGCTTATTGGGGCAGAATTAGCTGCTATTACCCAATCACTCTCACCCATGTGAAAGATGTGTGCAGCTCTCCATCTGTCTCTTGTATGATTCATCAACCTTTATTTTGCCAGGGTTACTCTGGACCTTGCTGGCAAAATCAGTGAAACAGTTGGAGGAATGTGTACATTTTAAGATGGCAGGAATTATTTCTTACGGCATATGAAGGAAAAAGAAAACTATGTGATGAAGTCTCATTCACCACTATGAGGCACATCATAGAAATGTTCATCCTAAATAATGTGATCAGAGTTCTGGTTCTGGACCTGGGGCACCACAGAGACATCACTGACTGATGAAATAAAAAGCAGTCAAAAACAGTATTTTGAGAATTAAACACATTAATTGGCTGCTTCGGTAGTGCAATAACAGCACATGTGCCATCATCCTGGATGGTTGTTCTCCACGTGCTCTTTTTAACTGTTTCATCATCTGCACTGTATGCTCTGCATTTCAGCAGCAGCAGGAACCAATATAGTGGAAATGTGCATGCTGCCATAAGCAATAGATAATGCAATGTGATTTTCCAGCTCTTGTTTGTAGATTAAAACATGGGTTATAAAGGCATAATCTAGTTTTACACGGTCACTTATCTTTAATTGTTAGCAGTTGGGCAGGCTCTAAGATGTAAGCATGAATATTGATCAGTTCTGTAATACTGTAGCTGCTGCTGCTAGATACAGGGGCACAAAGCACAGCTTCAATCAGGTCAGTAGACTACAGTATGTTTTATTTTTTCCCCACATTTGTTTGTTGCAGCTGTTTTTGTGTACTTTTTGTGTATTAGAAATAGCTTTAAAAGCTGATTTTATGTCTTGTTTGTCATGGAGTTAAGTCTTGGTCTTCTATTTAAGTAAACTGTGGTTGTGATTTCTTTTTCTGGCTTAAAATAAAGTAATATTCTGATCATTGTAATCTTTTCATGAGCGCTTTCTGTATTTATTTTTTCTTCTTTACAGGTGACTTATTATGAAAAATAAAAAATTTTGTCATGCATTTTTGTTCTAGATGTTAAGACTAAAGTCACATGACTCGATCCTGATTTGAAACATTTTTTTGGAATGCACACATCTACTGCAGGCATGTCTGAATACACAAGGTTTTTCAGATCATATCTCGGTGCTTTTTGTTTTGTGTGCGGTCTGTTATCAGATATATATCCGATACAGTCATGTGACATGCAATTATTTTTTGCCATTTGTGCAGTAGCTCATTTACATTGGCACGAAAATGGTACATTTGCAGGTGGAGTGAAACAGGGAGTAAGGTATGACAAAAATGCTTTATCAGAGTGGTATTTCAGCTGCAGCATCTGCAGACATTCTGATGTACTGGGGACTGAGACATGTTAACTTGTTACATATATAGACCAAAATTATGCCCTTCAGTTACACTGAGAATTGACAATTGTCTATGCAAATCAGCTGAATAGTGAGACATCTAAAATAAAAATAAAAAAGTGTGTGTATAATATATTTCTTTATATATATTTCTATATTAGAATGTTTCTTTCTGGACCTGAAAACAATTTAGCCAGCTCCTCTATGGCTTTCATTCAAGTATTTGCAAAACCTGGCAGACATATATATCCCAGTAT
The DNA here is from genome assembly GCA_003987875.1 of Clarias batrachus. Classification (NCBI taxonomy): domain Eukaryota; kingdom Metazoa; phylum Chordata; class Actinopteri; order Siluriformes; family Clariidae; genus Clarias; species Clarias batrachus. The sequence continues at coordinate 99,626 of QMIH01001182.1, read as the reverse complement.
TTAATGAAACCCGGATGAATTTCCATTTAAGTTTCACTTCTTTCCAGTGTTTTCTCCTTGTGTCATTTCAAGGAGTTTTTCCATGTAACTGTTGTATGTCTAGCCAAATGTCTGTAAAGCTGAACTGAATTATAATTAGGAAATAGCTTTAATGTTGCTGATGTAAAACATATGGAGGATGAATTATGGAACCAGTTAGATTCTTTCACAACATTCATAAGTCTCTGTGTATCAATAATGCACTTTACACTTTTCTGTCAACAGGGGGAGACAACTGTTTGCAAATAATTTCATAGCACTTTTGCCCATGGGGGTTAAACTTTATTGTTGGCCGCTCCTGCCGTGATCTAAGCCTTGGGACTGGACTGCATTTTTTCCCCCCTGTTGTTCCATTTAATTCTTCCATGAAGCCAGGATTATCTGCCAGCTACTAACATTTATCCAGAACACACATCAAACACACAATATGGATGTCAAGATACAAAGAAAGTGTTTTAAACCTTCATATGTTTATTATTTTGATTAAGTGTATCTGAGGGATGAATCCAAATTAGAAGTTCAAGTATGCAAAAAATTACTTTCTATAAATACTTATTAACTGTATCTACAGTAGTAAAGAAGATAATTGTATAATAATTTGGTGTCAGTGTCATAAAAAATTTCATAAAAACTGAGCACCACAACTAGGTAGAAAACTTTCCCAGAAATAAGATATAATCTGTAACCTAGCAAAATAATCGAGTTGCTATGTTCTATATAGATGAGTACTATGATTGTTATATTCTTAACCAATTTACATAGTGCTTCATCATACTCAATTTACCAAGGCAAGGGTCCGATGTATTATGACATACAACACTGTACATTTCAACAGTTTATTGCAGTCTCCTGAGTGGAATAAAATAAATATGTATGCACCCATATTGCCAACACAACTTCTTTGGGAGCATGTGTCTTCTCACAGATTAATATCTCATTGCAAGCGATGACCATGACAGCTGGGCCAACCAGAGAATGCCAAGTAAACAGTCTGTGAGCTGTTTGACTAATCGCTGTGGCAAGAACAGATGAGAACAGCAGACATGTCCATAACAGTGAGAAACTGATAGGAAAAAAGGCCTTAATCCCCAAGCTTTTGTGGTGGAACAGCTTACATTCATGGCTAATGAGTTGTCACTGGAGCTGAGACACTCGAAGAGGAGTTGCACTAAAAAAATCGAGGAAGAAGTGCCCTTCTTGATTAGGCAGGAAAGTGGTGGGGATGACATTGTAGATGCCTGCTGGGAGATGGTCCAGCTCCATATAGCAGAAACCACACCTGAGAAAAACAAGATGAGAATAAGTTGTTTGTCATGGTGCTACAGCTCTTTCTATTACATTCAGTCATCTAATTTCTTTTAGAAACTAGACCTAAAAACAGACTTTAATCTATTAAAGACAATGTGAACAGAAATGTGCGGACATGCATTGTCATGCTAGTTCACAACGACCTTGGATAACAGTCCTCTGTTTAGACTTAGACGTTTAGACTTCAATAAACATTTCACTGTAACGAATAGGAATTTGGAACTTTTTTTTTGGTCTGTAACTGAGGATGTTTCCATTTCATACTCTTCCGTTTACTCTCAGTTTCATACTGATGAATCCCTGTCTCGTCACTTTCCTTAAGAGTCCAAATTCTGTTTGCAGATATCCAAATGCTTCTGTTTATGTTCCTTCGAGAATTGTTTCGGTACCAGGTAACCGAAGACCTCGGTTCTCAGACCACAAAAAACAAATAACTTCTTCTTTTGTGTAAATCACAATTGGGGCATTTAATTTTTGTCTTTGGATTGACTTTTAAGTTGAATCTGTATTTTGCTTTTTAGCACATACTATAAACCATTTCTTCCATGATGACAAAAAGTTGTCCTGTCTTCTGTTTATAGTAAAATAATCCATGTAAATGCAAAAACTTTAGAGAAAGGCTGTTTTTGCAATTCAGGCATCATGAACATCAGTAGTTCTCTTTATGCATTTTTCCATTCTTAATACGACATTATTTTCTACCACAACAAAATGTTAGTGTATACACACACACACGCACAGACACACACTACATGCACACTTTCCTTTGTTTAAGAACAGCAGTACATTACCTGTAATCTCCACTACCCTTTTTCTGGGTGCCTGAAGTTCCTGCATCTCCTCCAGCAGACACAGTCAGTACCTCAAAACCCACACTGTACTGCCTATTAAGGAAACCACAACAATGCACAATACATTTAAACACATTTAAAACTCTAAGAGGCTTCCTTAAAAGAAGAGTTGAAAAACCTAAGTTTAAGTCTACAAATAAAGATAACAGACAAATTAGGGAAATACAATGGCTCTGTTATCCTGTGACAGGCATTTGCTGGCATAGTTTATGCTCACTTTATTTTAGAGGGAACAGTCAAATCAGTATAAATCTGCAAACCCACAGTGCATGAAAAATCGATTAATGAGTACGCTCTTATGATATAAATCGGATGCTACTTTAGTCAAAACCATCAAAACACCAGCATCTGAGGAGATATCTTTAAGATGAATGGTGGATATACCTGCAGTAGAGCTACAAAGTTTGTAGAATCTATGCCAAGCACTAAAGCTGTCGTGGTGACTCATGGTGGTCTACTAATTTACTGAGACAGCAATAAATCTTTATGGAAGCAAGAACTTAATATCAGAGATGTCAATCTAAAATAAACATGAAGCTGGAGACATTATGATGTTGAGATAATGAGATTTTTCTTTTCTCCTACACATTTTAATTTTGTTAAGCTGCTTTGAGACAATGTCCATTGCTAAAAGTGCTATATAAATAAAATTGAATTGAACTGAATAGATAAAATGTAGTCTCACCTGGAGCCTCGGAGCTCAATGAGCAGAGGTCCAGATTTGTCCATGTTGAACTGGTAGATTGGGTTATGCTTGTAGGTGTCCTTATAGTTACCACAGCCTCCTGCACTGTTCCCTTTCCACTGGCCATTTATCTTTTAGGAAGACAGTATTTATTTATTAGAAACAGCAAAATATTTCAAACACAAGAAACAAGACAAGCTACCTTGCTTACCCTCTTTGTTTGGGAGAAAGGTGATGAAATTTTCGAGAAATTAAACTTGCACAATGAGTAGACCTGGTAGGAAATAAAGTAAATGTATACTAAGAAATATTAGAACCACTCCTAAATGGAAGGAATTCTATGTAATCATTATATATTTTGTATCAGCAGAATTAAATGAAATTTCCTATACTATACTATATTATCTGCAGAAGTGTCTAGAAAAGGGTATGGTATGACATCATGAAGCTCTCATTAATTTGATAGAGCATTACATAATGATCCAAGAACACAAAGCTATGTCGATGTTTTAGAAAACTATATTTCACAATCAAAAGAAATCAGGCTAAGGTCAACCTACAGAAAATTAGCCATATGTCGATATGATTTTCCACAAGGTTTCAAAGAAACATAAAGAGCGAGAATTACCCTCAATGTGTAGTTGATGGTATTTTGCTTCTCATACTGAGACACAACCAGCGTAAATGTGTGAGTTCCAGGACTGGTCAGTTTAATCTTGGTCAGGTAATGAGGGCTGTTGATCCTGATGCCATCAATATAAGGAGGAGGGTCAGCTAAGAGGCAGATGTAGAATATAATTAGTTTGCAGATATATAATAGTCTTTTAGTATATCCACCATCCTAAAAACTTGATGCGACTCTAAGGTTCAAACGATGGCCATAAAACAGATGATTTTGGTTCTTCAACTCAGTAGATTAAGCTGTGTTCAGAGCTTGAATAAATAAATATTTGGTGTGAAAAACCACATGCTGGTGTCCATGTGGCTTGAGGAATGTCTTAAGATCTCGATCCATATTAGATTTTTTTTTTATTATTAAAAATGGCTGTCTACTAGACACAAAAGTTTTTCCTAAAAAACTGAGTGGCAACATTATTAAAAAAAAAGTAAAAATCACAAACTACAGTACAGACCAAAAGTTTGGACACACCTTCTCATTCAAAGAGTTTTCTTTATTGAGTTCTTTGTGTTCTTTAGCACAAAAAAGTCTCTTCTGCTTGTTGCCTGTCCTTAGCAGTGGTTTCCTAGCAGATATTCTTCCATGAAGGCCTGATTCACAGTCTCCTCTTAACAGTTGTTCTAGAGATGTGTCATTCTGTGTGGCATTGACCTGCTCTCTGATCTGAGCTGCTGTTAACCTGCGATTTCTGAGGCTGGTGACTCGGATGAACTTATCCTCCTCAGCAGATTTGACTCTTGGTCTTCCTTTCCTGGGGCGGTCCGTATGTGAGCCAGTTTCTTTGTAGCGCTTGATGGTTTTTGTGACTGCACTTGGGGACACTTTCAAAGTTTTCCCAATTTTTCAGACTGAATGACCTTAATTTCTTAAAATAATGATGGCCACTCATTCTTTTCTTCACTTAGCTGCTTTTTTCTTGCCATAATACAAATTCAACCTCTTTGAATGAGAAGGTGTGTCCAAACTTTTGGTCTGTACTGTATGTTTTAAGCACAAAGAGAAACCGAGTAGTCTGCACCTTCATTTATTAATGTCTATATTTTCGTTTATAAAATACGTACTTGGATAATAAACCTTCCTGCCATCACTCTTGTAAACCACTAAAGTGATGAACTCCCGGTTTTGAGCGAAGTCATCCTTAAAGAGAATAAAAAGAATGAAGAGTAAATATTATTGCATACATTGCAAATAAAAATGTAAATGGCCATGCTCCGCGGTCAGCTACAGTATACCTTGTCTGTGATGTGTCTGGTTAGTAGCACCCACACTGCAGCTCCACCTTGTGGACACTGCACGTCCAACCTGTACTGAGGGTTATTCGCCAAAGAATAAACATCTTTCACTGGACCCTGTTTTCCATCCCAGCTACTGCAAAAGATAAATCACTGTGCATGAGCAATTACTACAGCAACCCTCTTCATTTACAGTGCCTTGCAAAAATGTTCATACTCAATTTTTTTTCACATTACAAAGACAAACATGAATATATTTTATTGGGAATGTATGTGATAAACCAACACAAAGTCAAACATAATTGTGAAGTGAAAGGAAAATGATAACAAATAAATATCTGAAAAGTGTGGCATGCATTTGTATTAAGCCCCCCATTGTAAATATTTTGTAGAACCACCTTTCGCTGCAATTACAACCGCAAGCCTTTTGGGGGATGTCTTTGCACATGTACAGAGTGAAATTTTTGTCCTGTGTCTTTTTTTACATCTATCGCGAGATAAAAATCTCAATAGATTCTAACAGAAGGCTGCAATCACTACTTGACATGTTGAACAAGTGAACACAACAGCAATCCCACTCGTGATATTGCTTAAGTAACACACAAATATGCACACACATACCCAGAGGTTTTCTTTGTTACTTAAGCAACTTACCTTAATCTTACTTAATCTACTTACAGCAATTGTTTGAAAAAAAAAAGTTGTGTATATATTCTGCTGACTCATAACTGAATTAAATGAAATTAGCTGACTTTCTAGATCTCTGCATGCAAGTAGATTTACATTTCCATTCGTAGTGTTCTCTAAATAACGCCCAGATCATTCCTTTGTGGGTACCCTACATCTGCATCTGACAGTTGGGGGTACTTTTACTAAAGTACTTCCGCAGTAACAGAAAGTATGACATAAGTAAAAGGTTACTCTTAACATGAGTAAGTTACCCCATATCCAATGCAGAAATCTGAAAGCTCTAGGAAAGCTCTCCCAAAAGCTGCATCATTTCCAAAAACTGCAGCTGCACACTGTTGAAATTAGCATTCTAATCACAAGGAACCATATGCACCACTGTGAACCCTGTTCTCTCTTCACATCATTGCATGTGCTCTGTGTTTAGTAGCATGGCAACTCATAATCTTCCTTATGTTGAAGAAAAATTTGATCTGAACTCTGTGACCTTATTCCTGTTGATTGCACTTTGTGGCATCAGAAAGCCCTTCTTCTTTCATGGGCTTCTATAATGCTGGCATATAACTTGCTATTATAAAATTTCTCATACACCTGGTTATGAGCAAACATATTTAGGATCATTGATTCACTTGTGCAGTAATTGAACTGCATAGGTTTATGAACAGATCTACTTTAAATAAGCCTAAACAGGAAATTATTTAATTTCTGTCAGCCGATTAATCTGGTATATGACAGAAAGTTGATCAAGCCTGGCATGTCTAATGGTAATAAGAGTAGAAGACTGACCTGTGTAAGCAAGAGGACTCTCTGAACAGAGCTGGATTCCAGCTCAGGTAGATGACATCATAGTATTGGCATAAGTCTTCCCAGATGATCCAGAACACACCTGGATACAGCACACAAGTTAGCTCACAGGTCCTTAAGCTCTTTTCATCTCTGGGTTAAACGGCATTTCCTTACCATTATCAAACTTTTGTGCAGTGCTGGGGTCAAACTTGAGGTACTTAAGGAGATCTGGTGTCCAGTTCTTCTCATCCCGCTCGCTGTAGCGGCCCTTCCACCTGAGATGACTCCAAGGGTTCTTCAGCTGCAGGAAACGCTTTTCCTGGAGCCAATGAGAAACAGAACCAAAATTTAAGTGGAGAAGAAAATTTTACAACTTGGCAAGTAAGTAATGGCATGACATTTAAAGACCCGCAAGGACTCTCAGGGACAAACAATACAGGTGGTAGAATCTATGTTAAGGTGCATTAGTGTCCCAAAGCATTATTAAGAAACGATATGTGGCGTGTGGTTTAATAATTGATCACCAATTTCTCATATGTTACAAGGTTGTGCAACTGACCTTGTATTCCCTGATGTCTAACACAGCATAGGCATGTGTGGGCACCAAGCCCCACCTCTCGCCTTCCTCCTCCGTCATTACACCTGTCGCTACAGTGATTAAGACATCTCCTTTGTGAAACCTGTTAATGGAAATACACATGGACCTTGACTGTCAGAAGCAGTGCCAAAATGCTCGGCCTGCTAAACAAATAGAGCATTAAAAAACTTCAAGAAGTGCGTTTACTTCTGTGTGTATGCATAGCTTCTACGCATATGCAATCACCTTTGGTAAAGCATGCGAAAGGTGTCATCCTTGCTAAAGGACTGATTGTCTGAGTGCATAGCAATGCGCTCTGGAATCCAGCCAGTCAGCGCATGCAGGTCAATATTCTACAAAGAAGAAAAAAAATAATGAAAAATTTGTAAGTTACAGGATGACAATTTTTTTTAAATCTATTTTATTTAGTCTAAATTTAAAAATATTGCTTATTGTATGTAAATCTGGATGCAATGTTACATCTATTCATATACAGTAGAACAATTGTTACCTGTTATTTATTTATTAACTTGTGTATTATACTGCCCGGTCACAACATTTAGTTCCATCTAGAGTTGCACTAATTTCTCTTCACTATCTTGTATTAATGATGGGAGAGTCACACTGCTGCATAAAGTCTTCTCCAGCACAACCCAAAGATTCTCAATAGGGTTAAGGTCTGGATTCTGCAGTGCCCAATAGATGTGTGAAAATGAGATTTCATGTTTCCTAAACCACTCTTTTACCATTTGAGCCCGATGTGTCCTGGCAATGTCATCTTGGCAGGACACATGCAAGAAGAAAATTCAAAATCCACTGATGGAAAAACTTAGGCATTAATGGTGCATCACTTCAATTGCCTCTCTTTTTACCCTTTTTACCCTTAACCTTCCTTATCTGGAACAGGCTAAATTTGCATTCAGTAGACCACATATTCCATGGCCCATTTTTCTAGGCTGCCCAGCAAAGTGAAGCATTTTTCCTCGGATTAGCATCAATGATAATTTTTTTTCTTAAGCATACACAGCTGTTTACCCAATCCTTTGAGGTTTCATGTCATTTCTCATGTGGAAATGCTCTTACTTTTACAATTAAACATAGCCATAAAACCAAAAAACATAGCCATAGCCGTTTTTTTTTTTGTTTGTGTTTATGTGCTATATGATTTAATTTCACTGAGCTTTTATGTGATCTCCCATCATGCTCAACATGATAGTTCTGTTTGCTTAGTTAAATCCAGCTGGTGACTTTGGTGACTTTTTTGACCAGGCTGTATATAATCAAGGCCTTTCTGTTATCAAATGTACTTACTTGAAATGTAAATTAATATGTAACTTGTAGTCTATACTTACAGAGTTGGAGCCAGGGAAATCATATCCACCCATCACCTTCATGTAAGCTTTCTCTATGAGGGAAACCCACAGCTCATTTCTGTTACTTGAGTAGGAGCAGAGCAGCTCACCATTGCGGTCCACTGGGAGGAAATCATCAATGATCACCTTAATAAGATAAATTAGAGTAGAACTTTATTACTAGAAAGTAATCAGTCTGTAGATATTGGAGTTCTGCTTATATCTCAGCACTGTTGATTTCTCATATCAAATCACAGGTTTAAATTAAAGAGGGCAGTTATACACTATTGTTTCTATAATACACAGTTACATTTACAGCAGAGAATTGCATATGGTTTGCATCAGAGCAAACGTTACCCCTTTCATTAATTATTTTTCCAGCAGCCCTGACATGATTTATTTGTTATTAAAACAAGTCAGCACCATGTTTGTACCTTTCTAGGGACGCCATTGATGTGTAGTTTCACCATGTATTTCCCACAAGGGTTATACTCTGGCTCACCCCTCCTGTTCTGCGGATAAATTACGCTGTAGACAAACACACAAAGGCACACTGCATTGCTTGTTGTTCATTACTTAACAAAATTGACTGAAGGAATGTCTAAAACCAATGTTTCCAGTAAATGTGCAGCAATCACCACATAGATATTATTTCTGAGAGAGAAAATATGAACAACAGCATGCATAATAACCTTGTGATTAGCTTCTTGTTAAATCGTCTTTCATATGCTGCGCTGATGGCCAAAGAGGCAACAAAAGAACAGTCTGATACCACGGTCTGCAAGAGTAACAAATGTTAAAATCTAAAACCACTTATAGTAGTTTTTTCTTAATATTCCACAAAACGTTAAGCAAATGCTCTGCAAATGTAGGACAACATAACACCTGTTTGATGCTGAAGCTCGACACAGTAAAAATCATGGTGGGGTTGTTGCAAATGTCATCAGGTCGGACCCAACGAGAGAAGATGGCTGTCTGTTTAGGCGATAAGGCCAGCTTTCCACATTTGTCCCTGCAGATTAATGAAAATTATGATCCTTTTACTAAATCTTGTTAAAGGAATATAAAATTGCATATAAAAAAGCAGATTAATCAAGTTTGGTGTGCAAAATTAAAGAGATCTGACGGAACATTAAAAAGTACTCACGAAAATGGAACAGGAAAGGCAAAGCGTTCCCTTAGGTCAACATTCATGAAGGGCACATATTCAATTCCATTTATCTTGGAAGTCTTCCTAATACATAAAGCAGGAAACTTAACATGGAAAAAACAGCTGAAAGAAAAAGCATGAAATAAACAGATTTTGAGTAACTATAGTTTATGATACATAATGTTACCTGAGTACTTCAATCTCCTCCTGTGTGTATCGCTGGCCCTGTGGCTCACTAGACTGCACTGCTCGCATCGGCTGTGGTTTGTCATGGAGGGAGAAATCTGGACCCAGGGGTAGGTACTGCCTCACAGGCGCAGGACCTTTAACAGTGGAGGAAGTGGATTTTTCCTGGGGGCCAGGTTTTGACATTGCATCTTTTAGCCCCTCTGCCCTGAGTACAGATGTAGAAAAAGAACAAATGTAGAGAAGGTTGTGATAAAATGTAAATAATAGCAAACTATTACTTTATTTTTGTTTGTGCTTGTTCTGTTTATAAATCAAAAGTCAATCAGTCTTTGCAGTTTACCTATCCAGTGCCTGTCGAGCTAGCTGCTTCAGTTTACCCTGCAGTGTTTGATCCGAGGTCTCACTGGACTGTTGGAGAAAGACCAAAGAATTCAGAAGAGGTGTACTACAGTAGGTGAGCAATTTGGTTTATGGCAGGGTCAAGTAAGGGACTCACCATCAGTCAGGGAGCTGTTGGGAGTGGTTTTTACACAAATAACTAAACTATACAACACAGGACACAAAACACCCACAAAACAAATAGGCACACCTAAATGTCAATTTAAACTTTAGCATTTGGGAGGACAGGAAATTCAGGAAAACATAGCAGATAAAGGTAACCAATCAGTTATTGGTTCATTAGTTCACTGATGGTCCTTCCTAGTAACACTTTTCATAGGTACTGACCACTTCATACGGAAACCCAATAAAAGACATGCGATTTTGGAAATGCTCTGATTGCACTCACCTAGTCATCAGTAGCTGCCCCTTGGAAAAGTCAATCAAATGCTTACACTTGCCTTTTTTCCTGCTTCCAACACATTAGCTATGAGAACTCATTGTTCACTTGCTGTCAAATACGGTATGCGCCAAAATATACAGTACTGAAACTCTGATTTGTTGACGGGGCATCACTCCAGCCGTGCATGTTGCTAGGAGTGAAAAGGAAGTTGTGTTGTGCAGTTGTTGTTGAACATCAGTCTGTCAACGGATTATTTCTGCTCATACGGAAGTGGTCGTGAATGGGGACAGAGTTGGAAAAGGTGGCAGAACAAATCCTTCCCATACCTGTCCCATTCCTCAATCTTGTAAATCCCCCGAAATGTAAATATAAAAATATATAGGGTGCCTGCAGTACAGAACTCACAGCTTGAATGCAAAGTTCCACAGCCTGGGTGTAGAGCTCAATGGCTTCCTCACTGTTACCCTTCTCATCCTCCTCAAAAGCTTGGGTTACCAGAAAATATGAACGCTCCAGATCCAGCTGATGCTTGGTCTTTAACGGATCACTGCTCTGAGCTTGAACTGGTGAGGGTGACATGAACAAAACATTTAAATGATTCATAATATTACATACAAAGCACTGAACACTATTTTAATATTTAAAAAAGCACTGAAAACATACAATGGTTGGTTAGGCCCTTTATGCTCTACCAGTATAATAGTAATATTATAGCGATTTTGTTAGAACAGACAGTCTACCCTACACCTTGACAGCAAATGTTAATTTCTGTGTGTAATATTTGTTTTATAACCACTATAAATCAAACAGGTATAAGGAGAAGTTTTTGTTTAGTCACTGTAGTAACAATGACATGAGCACTACACCATAATAACATAGTTTCCTGATGATCTGCATTCTCAGCTAGTCACACCCATACTCAAACTGGCCCGAGAGGAACATATTAAAGTATGAATTAAGTATGAGGCTTTCATGCTCAGAAAAGAGGAGAATGACCTATAGCTCAGGCAGGCGCACCCAAGTCTCTCAGAGTCTTATTAGACATTAATATGTCAGAGAACTCACCAGCATTAAGTAAAGTCTGTATGCGTTCCAGATACTCATTCACCTTTCCCTGAATATTGTCCAGTTTGGACCCAGCCATGTCAGCGTAGATAAGAGCTTGTGCTGCCTCCTAATGAAAACAAACCAAAAAAAAAAAATACATGGGTAATTAGTCATCATTACAAATGAAAAAAAAAACACATTTACCATGCCAGAAAATTTAAAATTTACAATTACAAGACTGAACCCTTTAGCCTCGACATTTAATACCTCTCACACTCATTAATAATGCCTTTGTAAACTAAATCTTGTGTTTGAAGAAATAAAATTCAAAACTGCATAATTCTGTGACCAATGCAGATTCAAGTCTGACACTCATGAGCTAGCAGGGGTACAAAGTTCAAATTTATGAACAACCAGTCAATAAAATGTTATTTGAGCCATGGCCTGAATGTTTGTGTTTGAAATCAGATTATTATATATGTAATCATTGTAAGTCTATACAAAACAAGCAATATAAAATGCAATATTTATTGCATTTTTTTTGTAAGCATGTTAAATATGTGGACAGTTCGAACTTTAATGGCCTTGTATATTTCCTTATATTTGCATAGAATACAGACAACAATCCTTAGTGAATTCTGTTTGCATATCTGTAAATAAAAGTAAAAAGACTCTACTTGCTCTGTCATACTGGGCTCTTAGTTCAGGTATTTTACACATCCTCACCTCAAACTGCTGCGGATATGCCCATGTTTTGTCTCATAGTAGCGCTTCACATACTGCTTTTTATTATTATGATCACCATGGTTTCAGAACATATGAGAGAAAACAGTTTTAAACTTCCTGTAGGAAGAATAAACATATATTGATCTATACATTCATTTTTGAAGGTTCAGTTTTCACAGTGAGGTGGCACGGTGGTGTAGTGGTTAGCACTGTCGCCTTGCACCTCCAGTGTCCGGGTTCGATTCTGGGCAGGTTCGATTCCCGTCTCTGTGTTTACATGTTCACCCCCTGCTTGGTGGGTTTCCTCCCACAGTCCAAAAACATGTAGGTTAGGATAACTGGCATTCCCAAATTGGCCGTACTGTGTGAATGAGTGTGTGAGTGTATGTGTGTACAGTATGTGTCTCCTGGGATAGGCTCCAGGCCCCCCCAACCCTGAATACAGGATTAAGCAGTAAAGATGATGATGAGTTTTCACAGTCTACTTTCCATTTTTTGGAACAAGCCATGCAGTTTGTGCTTTCGTTTCGTTTTTTTTCCCGCACACTCCGTTTAAAGTATACATGTTAAACTATATCGATTGGCATTCCTTGAGTGACAAGTATACCTGCACCCACCACAAGGGAAGAAACGTTAGACTACTGTTATATTAATTATTCTCATTTATCAGAAAATCATCAGGGTCCAGACAGAAATGTCATTGCTGTATGTCATTTAGTGATGCCTGAGCTAAAGCAACAACTATTGAAAATACTATTGAGAAGACAGTTGAAGAAAAAACTGTGGTTCTGTTCTGCATTTTGTTGGTGTTTTTTGGGTCCACTTGGAGAAAAGCGTCACTGCAAATTAAAGATCACAATTAGCCTATGATGAAATTTCCAGTTCCATCTTCATCAGTGTGGTCTCTTCTATTATGATCCCATCTCCATCCATTAGGCATGACGCCTCACTGAATGTTTTGAATGGGTATTAAAATCACTAAATCTAACACCTTTCTTTTCAATTAGTTAGACAATACTGTCCAATCATCTTCAAAACAAACAAACAAAAAGAACTTGAGGGGGAAAAACACTTTGTTTTGTAACGCTACTATATTCCTGTTAGATGTTCTCTTGTACCTAACATTAAATAAACGTCTAAAGCCATATCCTGCAGTAGTATGATTTTGTTCACAACATTAGCTTAGCTTGCTTGTTGACCTACTTACTTGGCATTGAAACGAAAGTGTGTAGCCTAACGTACCTTGTAAAAGAAAATAGCCTCATTGTATTTTCCTTTCTGATCGTGTAACACTGCCGATTTTGCGAATTTCACGGCGTCCACCTCCAGCGCGCTACAGTCCATATTGAAGATGAAGCGTCACTAGCTAAGCAGCTAGTGCTACAACTGTTATTAGCTATTGCTTCATTGCTGCTAGCTTAAGCCTTAACGCCAACTACTCTAAGTATATCGAGGATTTCCAGTCTGATAAAATACCGCTTTACATCTGTTTAAATGGTAGGTTGTTAAACGTTCACTGAAATGTACACGGTCAAAACAAGCACTTATATCGGACTACAAGAAACTTCCTAGGTCCGCTCAGCTCAACAACAAATCCCCAAAACATTCCGTTTGGTGGGCGTTTCCCGGAGCTCTACGTGCACGCGACTGGTCACGTCTAAAATGTAGCTTTACTTCCTACATAAATGCACTACATAGGGCGCGAATAAAGGTCTCTGCGAACGCTGTTAGGCACTAGAGATATTACCAGATCACTTTTTGGGGATTTAACCATATCGTGTCATTTACGTGCGACGTCATGGGGAAATCCACGCTGTCACCTACTTGCCTGAGTTTAAAAAATGGGTTACTAAATTGTGGCACAGAATGTGGTTTATATTTATTTAATAACTAATACTAAAATAAAATACTATGAATACTAAAGTTTTAATATTGTACTCATTTTACCCCTAAATAAAACTAAAGTATTAAACCCAAACTGCCAATCTAAGATCATGAGATTAACCTTAAGGTGTAAGTATGGCACCTCAAAGAGCCAATAGAAAAGTAATCTGAAGGCTGAAAGTCATGTCAGCTGGACTTCTTTCCTGTCAGGTCGAAAAGTTTCACTACTCATGCAAGTAGGTTCTTCAGTCTAAGGGAAGTCGACAGGATTCAACACATTTGTGTCTCCCAGGGTGAAGGATCCTCCCCTGCCTGGAAAAGTCTTGGTATGTATACAGTGGAGAAGACAGAATAGAAGGGCAAGAGTATTTAAGAAGACCAGGAATGGAAAGATTAGGGAGCGTCTTTAAGGCGTTGGAATACTGATGGGAAGGACACATGTTAAAACCTTGGCCCCACCAAGTTTCCACTGTTGGGCCCTTGAGCAAGGCGTTTAACCCTCAACTGCTTAGATGTATAGTGAGATAAAATGTAAGTTGCTCTGGAAGAGGGCATCTGCCAAATGTTGCAAAAGTAAACATAGGAGGAGTCATTAGGTGTGGTTTTCCTGGTGGACCTGTGAAGAGGTCTTGATCTCCATGGGCATGGATGAAAGGGCAGTATAAAAAATATGAGACAGGTTTTGCCTATGACCCCCTATGTTCATTTTTTTCCCCCATTTTTCATACCTCTCTCGAACCATCAATCCTCTCAGTTCAAGGTTTGCACATTATCCTCTTTTCTCTGAAGATTGAAATGGACTTCTTTCTTATTAGGTACAGTAGAAACTTTTACTACCTATCCAAATACTGTAGCTTCTTCAATCTAAGGTAAGTTGGTAAGTTCCTCATATTTAAATCTTCCAAGGTCCTTGCTCTTTCTTTGCTGGTACATCCTCATATATAGAGGTTGTTTTGTCTTGCAAGTGTAAAGTTCTGAACACCATTCACGGCATTGGACAGCATACATTATAATGCTCTTTTTATGTATTCAGTGTCCAGTCTTTGGGGTAGACAAGCCTCAGTCTTCGTGTGTGGTGGGATTTAAGTGAACTGGTATTTGGTGTTTTGCAAGCACATATCAAATTCTTTTTAGCTTCTTGGGCACTCCAGTCACACAAGAGATGATAAGGTTTTTTCCATTGGGTCTGGTCCTCTATTGTCCTTCTGTTGGATCTGGAAGCTTTTTTGTTGAAAAGTCACTTAGGATATCCTCAGGGCTTGAGAGTTGTCTTACAATGCTTTACTACTTATTTTTGGCTTCAGTATAATTTGGCCATCTGAACAGATCTGACCGAAAGTCTCTGCAGCACTAAGCTTATATACAGTAGGTTCTCAAGACTCTCTGAATCACAGCAATAACAAGGAGCACGCATTAATGGTTCAATGTAGTTATAAAGACAATATAAGCCATCACCAAAGAGGAATACCTGGCCTAATATCCTGATTGGAAGACCAATCAAGATACTTTCGAGCTGCATTTATCAGGCAGTGAAAAGTAATATACTGAACAAAAATATAAACTCGACACTTTTGGTTTTGCTCCCATTTTTTATGAGATCTGAAACATTTTCTACATACACAAAATAACCATGTCTCTCAAATATTGTTTACAAATCTGTCAGAATCTGTGATAGTGTGCACTTCTCCTTTGCCGAGGTAATCCATCGCACCTCACAGGTGTGCCTTAGACTGGCCACAATAAAAGGCCACTCTGAAATGTGCAGTTTTGTTTTATTGGGGGGTCTGGGGACTCAGAAAACCAGTCAGTATCTGATGTGACCACCATTTGCCTCATGCAGTGCAACACATCTCCTTCACATTGAGTGTGGTTACACGTGGTTTGCGGTTGTGAGGCTGGTTGGATGTACTGCCAAATAATCGGAAACGCCTTTCGAGACGACTTATGGTAGAGAAATAAACATTCAATTCACGAGCAACGGCTCTGGTGGACATTCCTGCTGTCAGCACGCCAATTGCACACTCCCCCAAAACTTGCAACATCTGTGGCATTGTGCTGTGTGATACAACTGAACATTTCAAAGTGGCCTTTTATTGTGGCCAGTCTAAGGCACACCTGTGCAATAATTATGCTGTCTAATCAGCATCTTTATATGGCGCAGCTGTGAGGTGGGATGGATTATCTCGGCAAAGGAGAACTGCTCACTGTCACAGATTTTGACAGATTTGTAAACAATATTTAAGAGAGATGGTTATTTTGTGTATGTAGAAAGTGTTTCAGATCTTTGAGTTCATTTCATAGAAAATGGGAGCAAAAACAAAAGTGTTGCATTTATATTGTTGTTCAGTATATATCTAAGCTCAAAGCAGTGGAGCTTAAACTTCAGGTCATGGACAGTAATATGGGAAATTATATAGGGTGCACCCTATAAGAGCACTATAATGAACTATATTCCAAGGAATCAAACTTGTTAGCCATAAGGGCAAGATAATTTAATGAACGATCAGTAGGTTAAAATTCACTATATATTTCTTACAGCAAAGTAGATGCAACATTTTACTTGTAATGAAAAAGCTAAATGTTTTGAATAGACAATAAGTTGAATCTGCCTTCCCTTTGTTGTGATATATTTATGAATAACAGCACCCTTCCGTTGTCTATTCCATTCTTCAAATAATATCTGAGTTTTAGGTCCCTGACCTGATCATTTCCCAACCTTAAACACTCTTATTATTATTTTTGTTGTTGTTGTTGCTCACCCCTTGATATGGAATGTAAATGAAACATCCATATACTGTACTGAATATACCACTGTGTGGCAGTCTTCACACAGAAAATCAGTGATGTGTATGGAATCAAAATGGCTAGGTACTGAACTGCACACATTTGCGTGATGTCACATGAACACAAAAGATAAAAAAATAATAAAATTAATAAAAGAAAAATAAATTAAATCTCACCTGGCGTGGATACCTAATAGTCCATACACTGTACTGTACAAATAGCTACTGTTCTAAAAGCTATGGGTTTGGTTTTAGGTCAGCATTTAAGACAATAATAAACCTGCTTGTACTGTATAATCTGACAATATAATGTTGGATTTATTTGAAATAATTTAATTCAGGACTACTTTTTTAAACATACATGATGATTGCATTCTTCCACTACACTTTTAAAAGGTTGTGTGATCAGTTCCATTCTAAACACCCTGCTCATTTTTGACTGTACCGGTGTAAGCACAAGACACAGAGGTCATAAACTACCCCTTGTACTAAATACTGCTAGTAATGTGTCATCATAGAGCAGAGGAGTAGGGAGTAGGTCACAAATCTAGTAACACTGACCGGAAGCAAGTTAGAGTCGACATTATAAATGAGGTTTAACACTATACATTTGTATGCTTTAAAAAAATCCAATAGTTTGTTTTCCTCTTAAAGAAGCCTGGGGGATGAGACAGGACCTTTTAAGATATCAAGATAAAAACACAGGACTCGAAAGATATATTGCACTCAAGCTGTGGAACAAGACCAGAAGTCTCGTGATACATGATACACTGGGAGTCAAAGATTTTGTTTCATTTTTATCTGGCAGACATTATAAGAACATGTTTTTTTCTACTTCATTCAGCTGCTGAACTCTTTATGCACTTTTGGCACAGGATTCTACTCTTCCACCAGCTCCCACAAGTATATAAATGTGCTTAATGAATTTACTAGAATCTTTGTGGGAGTACCACATAATCTAATCTATGCCAGAGAATAAAGGGATTAATTAAACAAGTTATTTCACTTTAAGTAGTCTCCAGTGGTACTTTGTAATAGTTTAAAACAAAAGGATTTTTTTACAATCTGCATTTCTTCCTTCTTATTTTCTTATGTGAATGTGAGAGAACGACAAAATAAAAGCTGAGTCTTGCTGAGTTTCTTAAAAAGTAACAATTTTAACCATAACATATTTAAGTTTATTCAAACTTATTTAAGTTTAAGTTTAATTGTTGAAAATATGGATAAATTGCTTTTGAAAATTTGGGAAAGGACTTATAACTGTCCTTGAGCTGTACTTCCCTGTTCCTGATCAGGTTCTTACATCATCAGGCTCCATCATGTTTTATTAGTTATGTATTACAGAACATTCCCAGTTGCACTGGCTGAAATATTATGCTTATGTAAGTTACTTCATGTATTGGTTTTGTTTTCATGAGTAGTTATGGACACCTGCTCCTGAGATACGTTCTGTCTGTACTGGACTATTCCTACTTTGGAGCCAAGCTCAGTCTCAGTGCATATCTACACTAAGAATTTTTCTCAAGAAATCGACTGTAAGTTACTTTCACAAGTAATAAAAAGCAGCATGGTGTGTAAAGCCTAACATGTGGCATTTATGTGGTAACAGAATAAGTTGCTGCTTTTTAGTTTGTCATCAGCCAAATACTATTTCCTACCGTACAATGAATTTCTGTAGAAATCACTACATGTTGTTGCCAGATGTTGCAATGTTGTTATAGCTGGATGCTAAGCTATAATGGACTTTGAGCGATCTAACACAAAGAGGAGACTCAGGCCTGAATCAGTAAAATGGTTATATTATTGGGGCCTTTCTGACATTCTAATTAAGTAGCTACTGTTTTTACTTACATTATTTAATTAATCACTCTTCATTAAAAAAATCTTCTTATGTCCATCTCCATTTGTATGACAACAAGCTAACATTGACATGAATTTTAATAAGTGTTAAGTGAGTTAATCACTGATGCTAAAGCCTTACAAATGGAAATCCTCTCCTCTTAGAGTCATACTGTTGTCATGTTGTGAGCTGAGATGGTTATTTGCAAGTCACACTGCGGTTAATACGACAGTGAGCGGTCTCTGCTCCTGATACTGCACAGCGCTGTCCAGCTGGAATGAGTCAAATATCCCAAACAGAAAGGTTGTCTGTATACGCCATTCAGATTTCACATGAGAATGTAAACATATATAAACACATTTGGCCTCAAAATTGTATTAGTAAAGCACAACTGTGAAAATAGAATTTAACTGAAGCTGAATAATTCGAAGGGGCACATAAATAAGAACAATTAAAAGCTATTTACTGATATTGTTTCCTGATATATCTACCAAACTGTAAGAAGTACATTACCCAAACTCTACTGTCTACTGTCTACTGTCAATCTACTGTCAAGTCAAATCATTCATTAATTTATTAATTTTCTATACCACTATATCCTGTGTGAAGGGTTGCAGGGGCCTAGAACCTAGCCAGGGAAACACCGTGCACAGGGTGCCAATCCATTACAGGGCACACAGACAATATTGGAAAGTTTAGTAACATGTTGCGCAGCTTATTTATGTTTACTAAACTGTTATATAAATTTGCTAGCCAAACAAAATATTTTACATTGCTGTTTAATTGACAGTACATGTACCCAGTTCACAATCTTAAATTGACTTAACTTGTAAGTCAAATATTTAAGTCAGCTCAAGTAGTATTGGTTGTGGGCTCAATTATTTACATTTCTCTAGGCATGACTCCCATTGTAGCCCATTGATATAGTTACTGTAGTTCAATTGATTGTTTTTCCATAAAAACAAGTTGGCATAACAATACCCTAACAATAGGTATTAGGAGCAGAGACCGCTCACTCTCTGTCACGGTGTGGGCCTGTGATGGGCGTGAGTCCAAATCTATTATCACCCCTTGCTCACTTCGTAGGCTCCCTAAGTAGGTGGCACCCCTTCTGCAGGTACGCGAAAGGACGGGGCTGCCTATTCGGGCCGGCTGGTGTTGATTAACGTTAATCAAATCTTAGGCTTGGTCCGCATTATAAAAGTGAGCCGCAGAGTTTAGTCCGGGAAGCATGCAAACAAGTGTGCGGTGGAGCTGGAAGTGAATGGCATGCGAGTGGGGTGATAGGATGCGCCCCAGGGACTTTAAAAAAGGACACTGGAAACCCGCCCTTTGATCTGTCCTCAGTGCGGGAAAGAACTGCGGGAGCTCCGCCTGCACGTCCCAGCCGCCGAAGAGGAAAAGGCCGCAAGGAGGACTGCGTTAAGGCCCCCGATCCCATCCGGGAAAGCCACCCAGCCGATGGACGTCCCAGAAAGGCTCCCGTCTGAGGCCGCGCCCAGAGAGAGCTGGGAGGGGCCAGGCCGGCCATCGACAGTGGGAGAGGAACCGTTGAGGGAGCGTGCAAAAGCGCTGCCTCTGCGTGCTACAATCTGCCACTCCACCCACCACCATCGTTCGCCAGCTGCGTGCCCGCATGCCAGCTGGGCACTGCCTCAGACCCGCACGTGCACATTTCACTTCATTCCTTTCCTTACTTTCCATCCTCCCTCCTTTAACCCTTTCCTTCCTTATTTTCCGTAAATAAATTATCCTTTTTTCCGTAAGACCTCGCCTCTTGTCTGTGCTTTATGGTGCTGCACGTGCAACACTGGGTCGAACCCGTTACACTCTCGTATTTAACTCAGTATGAGGTACAAATAACCATCTCAGCTCACACCATGACAACAGTATGACTATAAGGCCATGTCCACACGTAGCCGGATATTTTTTCTTATTTGTTTTTTAAAAATAATTGTCCATACGACCTAGGGTTTAAAAATATCGTTGTCCACATGAAAACGCAAAACGCCCTGTTAAGCGCTGTTAGGTGCCTCCCTAATCAACAGGGGCCAATCAGAAGCCTCGACAAAACCTCAGTACTTGTTGCGCTTTGTAGAAGTCCGACCAGGTCTCGTCCCAAATCGCCGTCCCTGCCTGCGGTGTCTGTGTGTCGTCAGAGTTTGTGCAGTATGTAGCAGCAGTGAGCTTAGTAGTACATTCAGGCAGCTATGTTCATTAACGTAATGTGTGAGTACCTACGCGTGTGTGTACACACATGTAAAAAGTCCACTAGTTTACGTACGTCCGCTATTGCACAAATCAAGTAAACGAGCACACAGACAATTACATTATCGGCACAAGGTGACGTTACAACAAGCCGAAATCTTTGAAAAGTTCTTTGACACAATGAAAAGTAGTCAGTGTAAAGTTTGTATAGCAGTGCAAATTTATTGTCCCTTCAAAATAACTAAAAATATAGCCAATAATAGCTGAACCCCTGAGTACACCCCTAAGTGAAAATGTGAAATGTCAATATTTTGTGTGGCCACCATCATTTTCCAGCATAGCTTGAATTCTCTTGGCCATGGAGTTCACCAGAGCTTCACAGGATGCCACTGGAATCCTCTTCCACTCCTCCATCACAACATCAYRRMGGTGGWGGACATTTGACACCTTGTGCTCCTCCACCTTCCTTTTCAGGATGCCCCAGAGGTGTTCTATGGGGTTTAGTTCTGGAGACATGCCTGGCCAGTCCATCACCTTTACCCTCAGCCAGTGGTCAACGTGAAGATGTTTTTGGGGTCATTATCCCCAAAAACATCCAGCATGCTGGAACACTGCTCTACGGCCCAGTTTCCGGAGGGGGATCATGCTCTGCTTCAGTATGTCACAGTACATGTTAGAATTCATGTTTCCCTCAATGAACTGTAGCTCCCCAATGCCAGCAGCACTCATGCAGCCCCAGATCATGGCACTCCCACCACCATGTTTGACGGTAGTCAAGATACACTTGTCTTTGTACTTGGTAGCCGCCACACACGCTTGACACCATCTGAACCAAATAGGTTTATCTTGGTCTCATCAGACCACAGGACATGGTTCCAGTAATCCTGGTCCTTAGTTTGCATGTCTGCAGCAAATTGTTTGCGAGCTTTCTTGTGCATCATCATGCTGGACGCACTCATCCATCTGATCTTTGGATCTGATGCTGAGAACGTGCATTCAGCTTCTTTGGCTGACCCTGGCGAGGACTGTTCTGAGAAGAACCTGTCAATTAAAGCGCTGGATGGTCTTGGCCACTGTGCTGCGGCACAGTTGCAGAGTGTTGGCTATCTACTTATAGCCTAGGCCATCTTTACATAAAGCAACAATTCGTTTTTTCAGGTCTTCCGAGAGTTGTTTGTCATGAGGTGAACTTTCAGTGGCCAGGTTGAGAGAGTGGAAGAGCTTTTATACCAAATTTAACTCACCTGCTATCTGGTGACCCCTAAGACAGTGTAACACTAATGAGTAACATGACAAAGGGGAAGGAAAATGACTATTTGTGCTCAATTTGTACATTTTCACTTAGGGTGTACTCACTTTTGTTGCCAGGGGTTCAGCTATTATTGGTGATATTTTTAGTTATTTTGAGGGGACAATACATTTACACTGCTATATAAACTTTACACTGACTACTTTTCATTGTGTCAAAGAGTCATTTATGCAGTGTTGTCTTATGAAAAGATATAACTAAATATTTGCATATTTTGTGACATACTGTATATGTGTGTGTGTGTGTGTGTGTGTGTGTGTGTGTGTGTGTGTTAGTTCTCACTCCTTCTACAAACTAGTATATCCTTACAACTAGCCATCGGCACATGTTCCATGTTAATTAAAAATACTAGGCTATTTGATAACTTGGATTGCTGTCCAAAGAATGAGGATATAGGTTTTCTCTGCCAGTTTGTCTCTCTCATGCTTTTTCCAAGGAGTAACATTGTTCAGAGGAGTTTTTCTCTGGAATTGTTTCCCTTGGCTTACTCACTGAGAGCTTAGATTCCTGTTGACTGTTCTATTCTATTCTGGAATAGAATATTCTATTCTATGTTATCCTTTCTCTATGATTCATATAAATAAAATTATTGCAAAGGTAGTATAAACAACATGTCCTAAATAGAAAGGTGCTGAAGACTCAGATTTCCAGACTCTTCCAGTGGGTTAGATCTATCATCCCATTAGTAATCTGAGAATTTAATATTTTAATAAACAAGTTGGCAAAAATGTAAACTCCCTGATAATATTAAAATACATCTATCCTGTTTAATCATCCTGTGACACTGAGATTACAATTGTAATCCCAGGAGTGTATTTTGCAAAGAATGTTTTGATGTAGCATCTAGTCTTTGAACCCATTATTTATGATGATGATGATGATTATTATTATTATGAAGATTTTTTATTTATTTATTTTATAATAATGAAACATTTATTCATTTCCTGAAAGAACTGTAAGGTGGCCTGATTTCCTGTTGAAATATTTTAAATGAAATTTAAAATGTATTGTATGTGAAAGAAATTACATAATTTCCACAGTCAGCAGTGAACCCAGTTTTTTCCTTTAATCCTGGCAAGCCCTCTGATGTCATGACATGCAAACGACTTCCATTAACAGCAGACCTATAGCAGACAGTGCACAGATTATAGAAAACATTACTTCTAAAAACCAAGAAAGGCAAACATGTTACTAGAGAGTAATTACATGTATACTTCACTATATAGACTTGTTTTATAAAGGCTTTACAGAAAGCAGTGTATACATTATACACTAACAACAAAGTTAGGACAATTTCTTTGAGTCATTTTGGAATTGTTACTAACAAGTCACTAGAGTTTTTCTTTAAACTATGAAACTATATGGGGGGGCAAACATGTGGAGGAAAAAATAAGCCCACTCAATAAACCCAAATGAACATGTTCTCATACTGGGCTTTAAAGTTTAAAGTGTACTTCAAGTAGGATTTTAAAATTTAAAAATTTTTGTAAAAAGCCCATTCATTTCACCTTGACCATGGTGTGTTCCTTTCCAAAATCTAGTCAGTTTATCTGCTGGTTACTGTGATAATTCCATATTAATCTTACAAATTTTTAACCACTTGTTTTTGAGTCAGAATGGTGATGAAATACTTAAACAGATAAACAGATGGACAAATAACAAAAAAAACATAGTTGTATGTAAACCATTGGCTTCAATTGTACTTCTGCCAGCAAAGAAAATTAAGCATACACAAAACACTTTGACATAAAAAAAAAACAAAGGAGAAATAGGAGGTCACATACGCATAACTGGAACCACCTTCTGGAATATAGGAGTTTTCTGTAGGAGTTTCCTCACTGTCCTGTGGGATGCCATCTTCCAAACTAGTCTAACAGGTCACTGCACAGGAGAGGTTAATATTTTCTTAATATTTCGTAAGAAAACATAATGGAAGGATAATCATTTCTTCAAATTAGTTGTTTTAGACTGTTAGCTCTTTCAAGCTTACTATATTTTACTTTCTTTTTTTTTTTTTAAGCAGTAGATACATGATGCAATCCTACAAAGAGTTCAAAACTGATGCTGGTATCACCAAAGTTTTTGAAGTTTGTAGTGGTAATGTAAAATAAATCATTAAATAAAAATTGTCTGGCATGTGCACCCATGTATTCTCCAAGCAATGAAATAAAAAGGTAGAACAGTGATTTAGTAGAATTCTAATATATAAAAATATGGTTTGAATCTTTACTCCACCTAAAAAACACGATATACAGTACAGTAAATACTGTATATAGATACTATATGAAAATGTTCATTACCTTTGTCATTTTAAACTATTTTTATGAGATAAGTAAAGCAATTTTTTTATCGGGCAAATAAAATTGCCATGAATCAAAGTTTAGCAGTGTTATACTTTTTTGTCTCCTACATAAATTTCCACACGATGCATTAAACTTCAGTGGTTTATTTGCAACATACACAGATATACAAGGAACAATGTGTAGGAAATGATCAAATTACTAATTAAAGAGACCAGCTTATTTTATTCCAAATAATGTAGGAACATCTGTGCTTGTCAACTCTCAGTTTTCAATACACACTTGCAACAATGCAACTTTCATGATGATTTCCTTTGAAATTTGTAGGAAATGAGCATCTGCTTTTTCTACTGAGTCTTTCCACCCCTACACGATGGCTTGAACCAAGTAATTCCTTGAACATGTATTTGCTGGTTTTGCATAGTAGGTGTAACTCATGCTAAAAAAAAGTCTTTGTCTGTTTTTACAATACTGGATTACTTATAAAAACATGTCTGCATGCTTGATTCCTTCACCTACAGTTTATGACAGCTGTTAAAGTAATAATGATGATAACTAGTATATCCTTATTAACTAGACATCTGCACATGATCCATGTTAATTAGAAACACTAGACTATTTGGTAACTTGGATAGCTGTCCAAAGAATAACGATATAGGTTTTCTTTGCCAGTTTATTTCTCTCATGCTTTCTTCAAGGAGTAACATTGTGCCTAGCAGTTTTTCTCTGGAATTGTTTCCCTTGGCTTCCTCACTGAGGGCTTAGATTCCTGTTCTATTTTATTCTGGAATATGAGACTCTATTCTATGTTATCCTTTCTCTGTGATTAATATAAACATAATTATTGCAAAGGTAGTACACACAACCTGTCCTAAATAGAAAGGTGCATTCCTGAAGACCCAGATTTCCAGACTATTTCAGTGGGTTAGATCTATCATCACTTTAGTAATCTGAAAATTCAATATTTTAATAAACATGCAGCAGAAATTGGTGGCACAGTGGCTTAGTGGCTTTACATTTATTCATTTCCTCCCATAGTCCAAAGACTTGCAGATTAGGTTTATTCCCAAATTGCTAGCAGTGTGTGTGTGTGTGTGTGTGTGTGTGTGTGTGTGCGTGCGTGCGTGCGTGCGTGCGTGCGTGCGTGTGTGTGTATGAATAATCGTGTAAGTGTGTGTATGTGTGTGTGCCCTGCAATGGATTGGCACCCTGCCCATGGTCTACCCTGCCTCAAGCCCTCCTGTCTCTGGGGATAAGCTCCAGGCCCCTGTATACAGGATTATGCAGTACAGATGATGAGTGAGTGAGATATGGCAGTAATTAATGTAATATAAAAAGATTTACAAGATTACAACATTACTAATGTTAGTTTAATTTCAATGTAAGTTTAATTTTCACCTGCTGTAGGTATAAATCACACACACTTGACTGTATAATATCTTTAGGCATACCTGACACATTATAGATGCTATTGTGTTGTTATTTGTTGAGCTCAACTGCAATACTTGGATGATTTTTGTAAACATATTTTTTACATTAAATTAAAGTTAAACCACAATCAGGTTCGTCTCTCACACTGTTTCAGACTTTTACTTTTCTTCTGTCCAGAGGCTGTTGTTGCAGTACATTTACTAAAGAAAAGTCACTACACTTGGACACAAAATTAAAAAAATCTTAAAAAATACATCTTACGTAAAAAATACATAAAAATATATGTGCACACACATGTAGTCTCAATGTTATAGTAAACAGTACACGCATCCACCGATGTTGACTATACAAGTGATGCACATGCACTGAGACTGAGCATGGGAGACGATTCACAATTCTGCAGCACAAGAGAGAGAGAGAAGAACCAATGGCTCAGCTGTGATCATGTGACGTTCGGCAGACAAAAGCATGCATACTACTCAATTTCAAGACCTCGCTCATTTATCAAGTTAAAAACTAAGTTACTTGCAATCCAAGGTTCCACTGTAACTGTAAAAATATATCTACTCGCTGATTGGCCAAAAAAATGTCACACACTCTAATATTTCGTTGGACCGCCTTTTGATTTGATTATGAAAATAATGTCTCACAAACCCTAAAACAAAGTTTAAAAATTTGGTACCTGAGGAATCCTGGTATCGTCATCCTGGAATAGCCCATGCTTTCAGGGAAGAAAAAATGGTCGTTCAGCATATTTAGGTAGTCAACTGACCTCATTTTTGGGGCACATAATGTTACTTAACCTACACATGACCATCAGATGCAACCCCAGATTATAACACTTCTTCCACAGGCTCATACAATAGGCAGTAGGCAGTATGGGTGCATCACTTCATCCACTTCTCTTCTTACCCTCACTCTGAAACAGAGTTCCAAGCTAAATCTTTAGCTAAAGCTTCAAACTCCATTCTTTATGTAATGATGCGGGTCTCACAGGGGGGAGAATCATGCATAAATACTCTGAGCTGTTCAGAATAGGCAGATCCATGGGCTGCTACCTTGCGGAGTCCTGAACAGGCAGTGGCACATTTATACATGCCATTTATACACGCGTTTGCCAGGCAATCAGCCTGAACGCGCCACACCTGGCGGTGTGTTTATTTAAGGATCCTAAGGTATCAAGGTCAAAGAAAAAAATAGAAAGAAAGAAAGAAAAAAATAGAAAGAAAAAGAAAGCATGCATAAGAGTCCAGTGAATGAGAGAGGGAAAGAGAGGTTTGAGGTTCGGTTTTGAGTTAATAGTGTACAGCACAAATGTCTCTCTCTCTCTCTCTCTCTCTCTCTCTCTCTCTCTCGTATAAATCCTCGGTAAGGGCGATGGGATCCTAAGTTTTATTTTTAGTTTCCAAAGCCCCATCCACAGATGGTGGAGCTTTGTTTAATTTCATGTTTTCTTTTTTCTTTTGTTTTCTTTTAGTTTCTAAGTAATAATCCCATGCTATCTCCAAATGGGAGGGTCTTCCTATGTGTGTCATAAGCACTCTCCCAAACTCCTATTTCATCGACTCCCTCTAAAGCCATGCCTTAGGACTCTTACAAGCATTATATCATCTCATGGTGCAAGTCTCCATACTGCACCATGTAACACTTTATGCTTTCTTTAGCAAATTGAAGCCTAAAACATAACGTTTTTGCCACAACCACAATACAATCACGTGAGATTTCTGAGGCTGGTAACTCTGAATGAGCTTTTCCTCTACAGCAGAGGTAAGGCTTGTCTGTCTTTCTTATCCGGGATCGTCCTTATAAGAGAGAGAGAGTCCTCTTGACATTATCAACCCCTTATCAGTCCTTACTTAATACTCCTTTCGTAAACAAAACTATATTTAGAGACAGAAATAAGGGAGGAAGTGATAGTTAAGCTCAATTTCATTTCAATTTCAAGCTCAAACATTTTTGGTATATGAAAGGATACACTTTAAATGCAGGACTTAATTCTGACATTTATCCAACTAGATCTTTATGTCATTGAGCACCAACCAGATTGACATTGCCCTAGGATGTATGAGAAAAAATCCAGTAGTTGTAAACAAGCCTCTGTGAAAATTAAACACGGTTACATAGAGAATGTAGTGCACAGAGCTGCTTTACCTTCTCACCATGAGCACCATGGAGTCCTGTCATTCCTCTTAGCCCTTTCTTTTCTCTCAGACTGAGAATTAACTTACCAAACTAAGACATTTTTTGACAATATTTAACAATTGGATACTACTACACAGCTGATTTTTTATTATTTCAATATGACAAGAACATTTCCAAAAATAATGAACTTTTCCCTATCACATCCAAGAACAAATCCCAGTGTGCTAGGAAGCCTTGTGCTGCCAAGAACTCCCTACACAAGAAAGAAAATCCAACTCATATATTTTACACTCTTTGGAGATTCAGACAAACAGCCAAGAATACAGTAATAACAAGCACTGATATGAAAACGATTGATCATGATATCATACATTACATTTTTTAATGACAGTTTAAAACAAATGGATAAGCCAGAACTAACGTAGATGGGTTTTGCTTTCACAAACTGACAATTACTACAAAGATTTAATGAACAATTAAGCCACATAATACTTTATAACATTATGTCAAAGCCTCTGCTAGCAGGAGGTGCTCCACAGATGTTTAGCATAGGGAGATCTGCAAAAAAAAAAGAGTGCAATAACACCATCATTTCCTGTACTGTTCAGTGGAAGTTCTTGGGAAACAGTGACTAATGCCAGATGGGCAGGCATCTTATTTTCTCAAGACTGTACTTTTTTATCATAGTGGATGAAATACTCGAATAGATTTTATTATTTTATATCACTGAATGCTTAAACTATTGCAGTAACATTAAACTATCATGCCTTAAATGTGTTATGATGTGGAGGGATAGCGCGTGGTGCTAGCATACTTTTTTTTTTGTTTTTTTTTACAGAGCCCTGATGCAACATCCCCTGTCCCCTCCAGACTGGGTTAATCATTTTCTATTGTCGTTTCTCTTTTCTTTTTCTCTTTTAACTTTTCTCTATACCAGAGCAATGCTCCTAGACCTATTTGTCCGCACATCTATTGCTTTGTGTTGGGGGCCTATATAGGCATGCATTCAGGTGTCATGCATCCCCCTGATTGCCATCATGGTGGCATTGCCTAGCAACTGCACGTGAGGAAACATGGTCTTTGTCACAGTGACATGGAGCCTTACTGTACATCTCTTTCTCTTGGCCCTCATATTAATCTTTTAACTCTCTCACTCTTTCTTTCTCATAAATACGTCTGTCCCCCTGTCTCATTATGTCTCTCCCCCTCCCTCCCACTGTTTGTTCTCCAGAATTTCACAAGATGATGTTAAAATGGTTTATGTTCATTGATGTAATAAAGGTACATGACACTGGATGTGTGGCCAAACACATGTCTTTTGCTGACAATAAACAAAGAGAGAGCTCAAACATTATCATTAGTGTGCTTTGATTATATTTGTGTATCTGCTGCGTATCTTTGTCCCTCTCAGCTGAGAAGCATGGCAAAGCTGGCCGGTAAGCATATTGAATGCTGGGGACACATAAAATAAATAAATAAATAATAATAATAATAATAATAATAATTTAAAAAATGCAATAAAGGGTAAAACAAACACAAACGAGAACAGACACAAAACAAAAAAAAAATCCAACTGATACAAGTACTATATAGAGATAGACAGTCTAATTAGACAAGACAAGGTGCAAGTGAATACAATTAAGACAATGTGGCTGTGGTGAAATGCATGAAGGAAACTAAAGTTTTAACATAAAAGTCATCTGCAAAAAAAAAAAAAAAAACAAAGACAAGTATGGGTGGATCAGGACATACACCCCTGCAAGATACATTTCTCTCATCCACTTCCACTAATGTTCCACTTTTTCTGTTCTTTGTTTTAGAGTGTGTAACTTGAACCAATAGAGTCTGGAGTAATCTCATCTGAGGAGCTGGATGCTGCACGAATGTGCGGTTGAATAAATCTTCATAATAAAGCCAAGGATGTCATGCATCTTAGCCAAAAAAAAATCTCTCTTAAGAAGATTAGTGTGTCTCGTCCATCTTCCATTCCCCATAAATATGATGACTTTCCAAATTAAGTTAAAGTAAGTAAACATAAAATAACAAGATTTTCTTTTTCCAGGTGTACATTTTGAGCACAATGACATATAAAATCATCATCATGTCCGGGTTGGCCCTGGTCACCTACACAAACAAACAATAAAAATATACTTTTGATGCTACTTTTAAACAATTTATCAATTTATGTCTTCACAAAACATCTCGGCCAAAATCAGTGAAACAAGAGAAAGAAAGGAGGCAGAATGCTCTGTGCTCTGGTGTGCATTAGTCATGTGGGCAATGGAGGATGGAGGGTTGGGGTTGGTGGGTTCTTATTAACCTTTGCTCCCAGACTTCCTGGCTTTCCAGTTGTCCCCTGCCTCCCTGTGATTCTGAGTAGGAACAAACATTATTATCAACGTCATTCATGCTTCATGAAAAACCATTTACTTTTATTTAAAAACATTTTTTTAAACAAGTGCTCCTTAGGCAAAGGCTAACTAACCAAAATCAAATCCAGCTATAGTATAAGCAGCAGTAATAAACACATCAGGTCTCACTTAATTTCAGAACATGTGTGTTTATACATTGAACAGTGCATTTAGAAAGCCTTACTTGGTGGTCTGACAGTGCTGCCCCATTTGGTTCCAATCAGGTTGTTAATTCAAAGAAGGAGCCCATATGTTGAAGGCATCAGCTAGATAATATCTACTGATGACATGCAATCATAAGTAAAAAAAAATCACTCAGAGAAAGTTGTTACTTTATCCATATAGGCCTAAATAATGTTAATAAATTGCAGTCATTCACAGCCACAGACAGAAAGAGTTTCAGATTTGATTATATCTGCAATAAAGGGTTTATCAAATCCTGTGTGTTGCATGTAAAGTGCAGGTTTCACATTATATAAAGCAATCGACAACAAAGTAGAACTTGTTAAATACTCTAAATGGAAACAGGCAGAAGATCAGGCAAGAAGGAAACTGTACTCCATGTGGCTTAATGATTGTTTTCCATTTTGAGCAATGTTAGAACACCCACCCAAGATAAGAAAAAGAAAAAAAGACTCCCATATATGTGAACCACTAGTAGAGTGGAGACCATGAGCCTGCTTCTGGGAAAGAAAACAGGAAATTATGAAAATTAATGGACCCAGAAAATATTACAGAACTAAAAACAAATAGGCAAAGCTGAAATGAGAATGTTAGAAGAATATGTTTGAGTGGTTGGAATCAGCTCTAACAGAAGTTGACAAACTAGTGACCTCTGCAGTTTTCTGTTTTGTCATGAGATTGCAAGGTATGTGTTGTGAGTGTCAAAAGCGTTGGAGTTAACAGAGGATGCAGGATGTAAGGATATACATTAAATCTAGTCTCTATCAACAAGAATGCAACTCTCTGTGAGGCCAAATGCTCTCTGCTTACAGTGTGCATACGTTCATGTGTGTGTGGTGTAAATGCTTTCCAGAATAGTTTCCATTAACCAAAAACAGTTTGTTTTGTGTCTCATGTTCAAGCTCAAATGCAAGTACTTGTGTAGGTGTGTCTATTTGTGGGAAGACTCCATTATTCACATGCCTACCGAAAAACAAACATAAAATATGCATAGGCTGATAATAACACAGATAAAAAAACAATCAAGTGTTACTTGCCAGTTCAATGCATCTATTTTTGTGTTCATAATAAGCGCTTTACTAAAGCCTGCTACAAAAATTATAGAATACATTTATTGTCACTTTTCAGGTGAGATATAGTTTTGAGCAAGTCTTAGTATAACAAATTTAGTATAACAGCTCTAGCAAAGCTATGGGCATTTCATACAGTATTCTGTAAGGGGTGGAGCTGCTGTAGTCATAGTTAGTTGGGTCTTTAGAGATTTATTTGGCCTGAAAGGTGCAGTGAGTGTTATGTGGATTTCTCTCCAGTGTTGGAAGCTGAGATCTGGTGAATTATTTTTATTTTTTTATTTGTTTTTGTGAAAACTGAAATAATGAAGAAGGAGGTATGACTTCATATAATCAAGTACAAAGGAAAAAAGTTTTCCAAAAGGGCAATGACCCTAAGCATACATTAAAACTGGATGTGGAGTTAACAAAGAAAGCCAACAAACAACAAACTTAATGGAGCACCACAAATTCTGCCATGAAGATTGATCAAATATCCGACCAGAATTAAGGTAGAAGCTTGTTGATGGCTACTAAATAGATCTGCTAGATAAGTCAAACATTAAATGTGCTGTATAGGTATGTATATGTTTTCATTGTGTTCATTTCAGAAAATCCAAAATAAATGAAAACATCTACTTCTATTAAAGATGTACAGTATGTTACACAATATACATTTTATGTTGATATAAGTCAAGTAGTCAATTCAAGTAGGCCTATATTGTCACTTTAACCATATACAGTTTAGTACACAGTGAAACAAAACAATATTCCTCTAGGACCAAGGCGCTACATACAACATAAGTTAACAACATTAATTAACAGAAACTAACTAGTTGACTAAGAAACTTAATTAACTGGCAAGCTGAGAAAAAGCAGATTTACATTTGAAGTTAACAGAGAACTATCTATGATACGACAATATGACATTACAATACTTTGTGGTAATGAGATAATGAGTTGCGTTAGTGGGAGGAGACACAGTAAACGTCCGATTAACAGCAAAGATAAAAATAGTTTGTGCAAATTAGCAATTGATGAGTATTGTGCAAATGAGTATTTAAAGGTTGGTGTGTAAAATAGTTTGATAGTGTTGCTCAATATTTTGAGATAGTCGAGTTAATCTGAGTGATAATGTGTGTGTCCGTTTTATCAGTTGTGACGGAGAAACAAACACCTGCTCCGCTCTCTGTGCAACTCCGCGCACCTACCAACAGCTCGGCACGAATGCCGTTGGAAAAGGGGCGGGGCACCATAATCATTCACGACTTCTCATTTTCAGTTGACATTTTTGTGATAGGCATGAGAACAGAGGCATGCTTTCTAACACAAATTTTTTTTGTTTCTTTCTCCGATGCCTGGCCATCCGTCCCGCGTCCCAACTCTATCCCACTCTGATCAGATACGTCTGACTCACCTCTCTCCTTCACTGCCCCTACACTGCTCTACCTCCTCACTTTCCTGGCCACAAAATTTTTTTATAAAAAAACATCTGTGAACACCGCAAATACCGTTTCTGTGCCTGTGTCAGTACCTGTGTCAGTGCTGTTAAGGCTTTACATTGGTGGAGAATCCGCGCCTCTGATGCAGGCCAGGGGGATTTACCAGCCTCGGATCAGCTCATCGCTCATCTACTGGAAACCAGCTTCAAGCAAAATATGTTATTCGAGCAGCTCACCCAGGGGCTTCAGGCTACTACCGCCGAGCTCTCGAGGCTATGAGGAAGAGAGCACGTCCCCCTGCCCAACCCTCGCAAGGAAGCCCAACGGGCTTGCAAACTTGCACCCCATGGTGACGTCAAAGCCTTCCTGCAGACATTTGAGCACACTGCTGAGCAAGAGGGCTGTCAGGTAGCAGAATGGAGCTTGATTCTGATCTCGTTACACAGTAAGCTTATTTCTACCTATTGGAGGAAGAAGCAGACCAGTACGACCGCCTAAAAGCGTAGATCCTAGACCTGTGATGGAAAAGAGGAAGGAATTCTTGGCCGAGCTCAGACAAAGGATAAAGGGGACCCCGCCCACTGGCCATGCGTGGTTGGCCCAGACAAGAGGAGAGCGCAGACGCAGAAGCAGAAGGTGAGACTCTCCCGAATACTAATGAACATCTCTCTTTGTCCCCGCAGGTGGCACGCAAAGACAACTTTGTGGCCATGCAGAAAGAAGACAAGCAACTAAAACAGGTGCTTGAGGTTGAGGGTAAATTCGAGGAGGACGGTCAGCCCTAAAACTCCCTTTTTGGGGATAGTAGAGTACTACTCTACTGCCGCACAAAAAGAATGGTAGAAGACAAAGGCCTCCTAGTAGTCCCTCAGGGGAAAATAGACATGGTAATATATCTGGCTCACTCCCATCCCCTCGACGGCCACCTCAGAGCTGGAAATACTATAGAAAATATCCGAGATTGTTTTCATTAGCCCGGGATGGAGGCCGAAGGCATCCTGTTCAAAAGGATTGGCATGGACTTCGTGGGCCGACTTCCTAAGTCCGCACAAGGACATGAATACATCCTTGTTATTCTGGATTAGGTGACTCGATACCCAGAAGCGCTTCCGCTGCATAAAGCCACATCAAAGTACATAGCACGCGAGTTAGTGCTCCTCTTTAGCCAAATGGAGATACCAAAGGAGATGCTTACTGATCTAGGGACTCCCTTTGTGTCAAAACTAATAAAAGACCTGTGTCAACTGTTACAGGTGAAGCACCTCAGTCTATCATCCACAGACCGACGGGCTAGTGGAGCGATTCAATCAGATGCTAAAGAGGATGCTGCGGAATGTGGCGGACAAGAACAGCTGGTCCTAAGGACCAGCTGCTGCCGTACGTGCTCTTCGCCGTCTGAGAAACCCCCCCAAGCTTTTCACCCCGTTTGAACTTTTGTTCAGAAGGAGGCCGTGTGGGCTACTCGACGTCGCAAAAGAGGCATGGGAAGAACAGCCCTCTCCATATCGGTCGCTAATAGAATATGTAAAGGAAATGCAATGAAAAATCCAGAACGTTCTCCCAATAGTGCGGCAGTGTCATGCGCACTCTCACCGCGACCAGGACTAGGACCCAGAATTAGTACGGTCATGATTCAGGAAGCATAAAAGGAGGCAAGATGGCGCTTCACATCACTCAGTCATTGAGTCTACCCATGTCGTCTCCAACGCTGCATCTCCAATTTCGTGAGTACTCACTATTTTGGGTTATATTCCTGATTGAGTGTGTGTTGTTAAAACACGGGTTTAATTGTGTAAACTCTTGCTCCCAGCATGAGAGAGTTCTAATAATAATTTGCGTGGTTATCCTGCTTGCTCGCTCTACTTCTGCGTTTGGGTTTACCATCCATGCTACATGGGCTAACTGATAAGTCTTCTGGTCCACCTCCGGTTGCTCGTGACAGGCGGCACATGGAGAAAGCACAGATGGAACAAAAAAAGTTCTATGACATCCCCACTCGGCCCAGAGAATTTTGCCCCGGTGACAGAGTGATCCTATTAGTACCCAGCGCTTCACTGTGACGGAACGAGTAGAAGAAGTGAATTACAAGCTCCAGCAGCCAGGTAAGTGAAAACCTTTAGGTTTATCACATCAATCTGCTAAAGAAATGAACAAATGCTCCACCTCTCAGACATGGCTGCTTTATCTCCTGCAGAACAGGTGCATGATCTCGTGCGTTGGGGAGAGAACCTCACTCTAACCCAGCTACAAGCAATAAAAGAGCTGGTAGAACAGCATCAAAATGTCTCACCACTGGAACCGGGATGCACACAACTGGTACAACACGAGATTAAAACGCTTCCTCGGCAGCGTAATATGCCAGTGCCCTACCGTATCCCAGAAGCCTGACGCAGCGCGATCAAGGCTGAAGGGGATAAAATGCTATGAACTGGCATCATCGAAGAATCAGTAAGCTGCTGGTTTAGCCCAATCGTGGCGGTACCAAAGCCCGACGTTAGCCTGCAATGACTTCCGCCGCCTTAATCAGGTGTCAGAATTCGATGCATACTCACTCACTTATTCATCTACGCGTGGATGAGCGGCTGTGTCTACCTCAGATCTAATGAAAGGATACTGGCAAGTGGCCCACACCCCGGAAGCAAGATAGATAACTGCCTTTAGCACCGACAGAGGCCACTAGCAGTATCGGATCTTGCCCTTTGGTCTACACAGAGCCCCGGCCACTTTCCAATGGCTAATGGACATCGTGCATACTCCACCGCATACCTAGATGATGTCATCATCCACTCGCGCAGCTGGGATGACCACATTTTCCATCTTTGGCATGTGCTGGCAGAGCTCAGAGAAGCTGGACTAACTGCCAACGCAAATAAAGTCATCGCAGGCTAAGAGAGGCATAGTATCTGGGACACAGCATTGGGAGGGGACTGCTGAAACCACAGGAAAAAAAGGTACAGGCAATCCGCACATACCCAGGGTCAAGATTAAAAAAAAAAACAGGTGCAGGTGTTCCTCGGGTTAGCAGGAACTTCTCCTCCATTTCAGCTCCACTCTCTAACCTTATGCGAAAGGGACAACCTGAGGAGATAAAGTGGACTGAGGAAAGCGAACGAGCCTTTATACAGCTGAATCCAATCCAGTCCAGCTCCCCAATTCTCCGAAACCCAGACTTTGAGAGGCAGTTTATTGTGCACACAGACCCTTCCGAGACTGGGCTCGGGACGGTCCTGTCAAATGTGTTATATGTGAGTAGAAAACTCAGCTCTGCAGAACAAAAATATGCAGTGGTAGAGTGCGAGGCTCTAGCCATAAAATGGGCAGTGAATGAATTAACAGGGAGGCACTTTTTGCTTGTGACAGATCATGCACCCTTACAGTGGATGGTGAGGGTGAAGGACACCAATCAACGCATCACAAGTTGGTTCCTGTCTCTACAGGACCATTCGTTCATTATACAACATAGGGCCGGAGTGCAACACGGGAACGCAAACGGCCCTTTACGGAGCCACGCGTTGTTTACATGAAAGGAGAGGTGCACGCAGCTGGGGGAGGGGGGTATTGTGATGGAGAACCATGCACCTGTTCTGCTCTCTGTGCAACTCCGCGCACCTACAGCACTATGGCACGAATGCCAGAGGAAAAGGGGAGGGGCACCATAACCATTCACGGCCGGCTACCCATTTTCATTCACCATCCTGGAGTACTCTGGCGGCTATAAAAGGAGAGCGGAACTCCAGTTAGGTGAGTTATAGGCATGAGAACAGAAACACGTTTTCTAACACAATTTTTTCTTGTTTCTCTCTCATCTCACAGACTCTGCAGGCTCCGTCGGACTCTCCTCTCTCCTGCACCGTCCCTACACTGCTCCCCCTGCTCACTTCTTCTGAGAAGAAGCTCATCTGTGCCTGTGTCAGTACCCCACTGCTGTTAAGGCTTTACACAGTCCAGTCCCATTTTGTTGAGGAGACGAATGGCTTGTGGAAAAAAAGCTGTTACACAGCC
Source organism: Clarias batrachus (assembly GCA_003987875.1). Lineage (NCBI taxonomy): Eukaryota > Metazoa > Chordata > Actinopteri > Siluriformes > Clariidae > Clarias > Clarias batrachus. The sequence goes on along the minus strand of QMIH01001182.1, from coordinate 62,553 downwards.
TGGATGTGTGTGCCCGAATGCTTCGGTACTTTTTTCCAAGGGTGAAGAGTGAGTGTAATGGGTGTGTCCGATGAGGCCACAATGCTGGTGACTTTGCGGATGCAGCGTGTGGTGTAGATGTCTTCAATAGACGAAAGAGAGCACGCGATGATTTTCTCTGCTGTCCTCACTATCCGCAGTAGTTCAAGTTCAAGTAGGCTTTATTATCACTTCAACCATCTACAGTTAGTACACAGTGAAACAAAACAACGTTCCTCCAGGACCAAGGTGCTACATGCAACATAAATGTACAACATAAGTTAACAGAAAAACTAACTAGCTAACTAAGAGGCCTAGTTAGCTGGCTAGCAGAGACAAGACAGATTGACATGAAAACATAAATTAACATAATACATTAACAAAACCTAACTAGCCAACTTAGAGAGGAACTATCTACAGATCTTTTTATATATACAGGCAACATAAAGTGCATGTGCAAATGTGCAAACAAGAGCGACAAAGTGACAGTGCAACAAACACGTCATGTGGTGTTGAGGTGATGAGATAAGATAGTACAGAAACAGTAAACATTCCTTAAAGTAGCAGCAAGAATGAAAAAGATTGAGCAAAAGGTAATCCAGTAACGAATATTGTGCAAAAGAGCATTTACAGGTTGTTGTGTACAGTATAATAGTTTGGTAGTGTAGATCAATGTTTTTGCGCTTGCGCTGAGTTAAGCTGAGTGATAGTGTGTGTGTGTGTGTGTGTGTGTGTGTGTGTGTGTTCATATCCAAAAACCCAAATATACAGAAAGGCTTTAATATAATCACATTTATATTTTTAAATCATCATTGACATTATTTATTATTATATTTTATTAATAAATTATTATTATATTTTTAAATCATCATTGACATCATTGCTGAGTTTCCAGTATACATCTGTGCTGCTTGGGTTTTAAGGCTTTTAATCAATTATCGAGTTACAATGAGCACAACCAGCCATAATAGTTAAGAGTTGTGAGATGACATGGCAAGTAATCTATCCATTTCCTGAGCACTCTGACCTCAGGAATAATTTTCTCATACGTTTGAAATTCAGCATGAAGAAGGATCAGGTTCCATCAGCAGGTTAAACTTGAGAAATAAAACCTCCCTTCAAGAATAATGTATGTGAATATTGTATCATTTATAGTAAACCTGCACCAGGAGAGCAGTGCTCAGTGTTCGGGATAATTTGGAGCTAAGCTCAGTATTCATATTTTCAGTATATGAAGAGGACACCTGTTCTACTAGAGAACATTTTTTTCAGTTGGGATGAAATTAAATGTCCCAAAAAGATGAGGTTAATTCAGATATGTTTACAGTTGTTTAGACTTATGCTTCCTTCTGCACTATAAACCCTAATGCTTAAAGTAATTAAATATATTGAGTACTGTTAACTTAAATAATTACAATTTGTTCAAATTAACAGCCCTTGATGAGTATTTAGAACTTTTTGGTATTCATGAGTGTGTAGAAATGACACTTTTCAAGTTAGCTGAACAAATTAGATTTTTTAAGGAACTTTAAGTACTTAAGTAACAGTAATTGTCACCTTAAAGTTCCACCTACTTAAAATCTTTCAGCCTAGCGATTTTGTGTCTGATGTCATCAGGGCAATAGGGCACTGGCGGCTCAGTGGAAGGTGTTTAGCCTGCCATGCATAAGGCCCAGGTTTGATTCCCAACAACTGGATGAAGTGCCTGTCCCAAGCCCAGATAAAACGGGAGAGTTGCGTCAGGAAGGTCATCTGGTGTAAAACCTGTGCCAAGGTTGTGTGCAGACCAGATTGTCTGCTGTGGCGACTCATTGCCGGAAGCAGCTGAAAGACCAACAACCGTTTACAGTGGAAACTTGGATTACAAGCATAATTCATTCTGGAACTGGGCAAAACACTCATAAACCAAATAGAATTTCCAATAAAAATTATGCAAACTCAAATTATTCGTTCCACAGCCCAAAACAATAAATACATAAAAATAATTAATACAATATATAAAGTAAAAGTAAAACAAATTAACCTGCACTTAACATTAAAAAAATAGTAAAAATAAATCCAGACAGATAAGTGTTTCCGTTTGTGCGCGCAGGCACTGTGTATTTGTATGTATGTGTGTGGAATTAGCCCCTCGCCTGTCTTAAACAGTAAAACTCCTCCTCTCTTCCCCCACCTCACTTTTTAAGTTTCACAAATAATACACATAAAGGCAGGGGAGAGAGTATGTGTGTGTGTGGGACAATGTCAAATTACGCTCGTGCACACACATACTGTATGAGAGAGTGGGAGACGTTGATTATACCAGGAAGAGACAAGCACTAAGACCCAGCAGGGGAGACGATTACCCATAATTCTGCAGCGCAAGATAGAGAAAAATCATTGGCTCAGTTGTGATCGCTTGACGGTCGGTGTCAAAATAAGAGGCGCATACGTGATACATGATACTCTGCACTAGTCAACTAATATTTGCTCGGTTTCCAATTCAAAATTCATTAAAAATCTTTGCTCGTCTTGCGGAACACTCGTAAACCACGTTACTCGCCATCCGAGGTTCCACTGTATTTGATTTGTAACAACTAAAAAAAAAAAAAAGATAATTGATATTAAATAGCATGAGTTAGACTACTCAAAATAATTCATATTAATCATTCTCAAGTAAAGAATGATTAATATGAATCAGTACAACAACCTCAAAACTGATAGTTCTGTTTACTTAAAATTGGAAACATCATTACTTAAAACGCAACTGAAATTACTTAACTACATTACTTAAAATGTAACTGATTACCTCTATTGTTTTTAGTTTTGCCAACTTATTCGGGTTTACAGTGTGTGTGAAAAGTATATCCTTGCAACAACAAAAAAAATCTTACTCACTCACTATGCTGCTTATCCTAGTTCAGGGTTGCTGGACACCTGGAGCCTATCCCAGAGTACTTGGGGCACTAGATGGGGTAAACCCTGGACGCAGTGCTAGTTCTTCGCAAGTCACACAAGCACACATTCACTCACACACTCACTCACAGGAATTTTTTCTTGACCCTGGCTGAAAAATTATGTTACTCAAATATTTAATTAGAGTTGAATGTTTTACCTATGTCTTTTAATCTTAAAAGAAAAAGTAACTGAATGATTTCTCATGGTCAGTTCAGTGTTAAATATTATTCAGGGTCAAATATTTCCTGAATCTCTCTGTGAAAAACATGCTTTGAGAACAAGCTAGGGTGACATCCCAAGGCCACTGATGAACATCTCTTTACACAGTTCTTTTATTTTTGGGCATGGTGTAATATTTTTAGGAGCACTTTCACGACTTTATATTGATATGTTTATTATATTTTTAGCTTCATTTGCTTTGTAGACTCTCCTACAAAGCACTGCTTATACACTGTAGCTACACACAGCTACTTTTTGGAGTCTTGTTACAATGAGGATCTGGGCTTTCTCTGCATACTAATTAGGTATACATACCGGTTCTCTAACATACCAATATGCATAATAATAATAATAATAATAATAATAATAATAATAATAATAATAATAATAATCATCATCATCATCATCATTATCATCATCATAATTTGTATAGACTACATTTGTAAATAATCTCATTCCCCTACTTTTCTCTTCCACTTCGCCTTGGTTATCTTCTGTTTTTATTTTTATATTGCATATTTGTAGAGTATGCAAATCTCACAACAAGCATTTCACTGCCCCTGAGATATTGTGCACATGACAAATTAACTGAACAAAAGCCTATTTATGTATTTTGACTGTAGAGTAAAAAACATCACAGATTATTTATATAACTGCTATTCAGTTGATCTATAAAATCCAGGTCAAATGTCTTGCTCTTGTTTACAATATCATTTGGAGCAAACAAGAAGCTGTTATTAGATTAGGGTAAGACAACAGATATAAAACAAAGAAAACAAATTAAGACATAGGTATTTAAGTATAGAAACTTATTAAAAGTTCTCTTTTGATTAAGGAGTAATCATTGTGTGTTAATTAGTATAACAGCTCTAGCAAAGCTATGGGCATTTCGTACAGTATTCTATAAGGTTTGGTGCAGCTGTAATCATGGTTAGTTGGGTCTTTGGAATTTTATTTGGCATGAATGAGTGTTATGTGGATTTCTTCCAGTGTTTTAAGCTCTAATCTGGTGATTTTCTTTTGTTTGTTTTGATTTGTTTCAGTGGAAACTGTTGGGGGGATGTGTTTTCCTTAGCCTTCTTAGGAAATTAAACCTCTTTAAAAGTTTTTATTATACTGATGGATCATGATAGATTGGATCATGATGTGGACCTTAAGAAATTTGGCCTCAACACTGATACTTATACAGGGTACTCATACAGGGAATGGTTGGTGATATTAACGTCCTGTTTGTTGGCACATTAGTATATGTGAGGGGGCAAACTTTTCAAGATAGGTGGTGATCATGGTGGCCATTTAGAAGTCGCCCATCTTGGATCCAACATTTGTTTTTTCAATAGGAAGAGGGTCATGTGACACATCAAACTTATTGGGAATTTCACAAGAAAAACATTTACTCTTTCATGAGTTATTTACAAGTTTCTCTTTGTTCACAGCCATTGACATGTCGAAGAGGTTAAACTGAAGGACCCTCAGTTCACGCAGAAGATTTTGTTCAGTGATGAGGCAAACTTTTATGTGAATGGTGAAGTTAACAAACAAAACCACCGCTATTGGTCTGACACTAACCCACATTGGATAGATCCCTCCAAGACTGTTGGAACAAAAAAAGTGATGGTACAGTGTGGTATATGGGGTACAAAGATAGTGGGGCCATTCTTCATCAATGGAAACCTCAACGCCACTGGATATTTGAAATTGCTACATGATGACGTGTTTCCCTCTTTATGCACTGAAGCTGGCACGTTCCCTGAGTTTTTCCAGCAAGATGGTGCACCACCACATTATGGGTGTCAGGTCCGAGCTTTCCCAGATGAACAGTTTCCTGAAAAGTGGATTGGTCATCGTGAGCCAGTTGAATGCCCCCCAAGGTCTCCCGATCTGACCCCCTTAGACTTTTATCTTTGGGGCCATCTGAAGGCAATTGTCTATGGTGTGAAAATACGAGATGTGCAGCACCTGAAACTACGGATACTGGAAGCCTGTGCTGGCATTTCTCCTGCAGTGTTGCTATCAGTGTGTGAAGAGTGGGAGAAGAGGGTTGCATTGACAATCCATCACAATGGGCAACACATTGAACACATTTTATAAGTGGTCAGAAACTTGTAAATAACTCATGAAAGAATAAAGTTACGTTAAAACCAAGCACACCATTGATTTTCTTTGAAATTCCCAATAGGTTTGATGTGTCACATGACCCTCTTCCTATTGAAAAAACAAAAGTTGGATCCAAGATGGGCGACTTCTAAATGGCCACCATGGTCACCACCCATCTTGAAAAGTTTGCCCCCTCACATATACTAATGTGCCACAAAAAGGACGTTAATATCACCAACCATTCCCTTTTTATTAAGGTGAATCCATATAAATGGCCCACCCTGTAGAATTGTGAACATTGTGTTTTTGTTTTTCGTCTATTATCAATTCTTTTCTTTTTTTTCTACACTAATAATTTTACATACACTTATCATAACCATGAATGTAGGATTATTTGGATTTGAATTATTTCTTTTAAACTGGTCTTTTTTTTCTGGAGAAAAATGATTTTACAACATACAACACCCACATCCAAAACTTTTAAGTACAAGGTTTAATTGGGTTTTCTAACAATGTAGAATATACAGACACGCAAATTAATATTAATTGCACACACATATATATAAATATATATATTTTGTATAATCTCTTTTCCATCCTTTTCTCTTCCTCTGCACGGTGGTTAGCACTGTCGCCTTGCACCTCCAGGGTCCGGGTTCGATTTCCGGCCAGGTTCGATTCCCATCACTGTGTGTATAGAGTTTGCACGTTCTCCCTGTGCTTGTTGGGTTTTCTCCATGTACTCCGGTTTCCTCCCACAGTCCAAGGACCTATAGGTTAATTGGCTGTACTGTGCGAATGAGTGTATGCCCTGCTATGGATTGCCATCGGGCATAATGTAGCAAAACATACCAACTTTCATCCTTTTGTTGAGAAAAAGGTTTGCAATTGTATGTTTTAGTTTTTTTGAAGCATGTTTCAGTTTTTTTTTTACTTTTCCAAAAAACACATTTAATCGAATTTCGAATTTTGATTTCGAAAGGACAATTTAGGTTGTTGTGATCAGAACTTGTATGTGTGTGCGTGTGTGCATGTGTGTGTGTGTTTCTTCCAGAGACTTGCTTTTTTTTTTTTTGGTAGATTGGACACAGATGTTGTCACGGGTACTGCTTGCGGGACGAAGGAAAGGCATTATAGGAGAGGTGAGCAGAGGTAAAGGATTTTAATGAGACAAAGAAACAATGGGAACAGGACATGAACTTAAACTAGGGATAAACTAAACATGGAGCTACATAGACTGGGGGTTACAAACACACTGAGAGACAGACAGGCTAGGAGACAGACAAAGGCTAGGGGACAGACAGACAGACTAGAAGACAGACAAACCAGGAGAACACAGAGCCAGGAGAACACAGGAAACTAGAAGAACACAGAACTAGACGAAGACAGAGCCAGAAGAAGACAGAGACAAACAACAAACCGTAACCCAAAACAAACAGTAACCCTAGATGAACAGATGCAAGACCAGGACAAACTGAACACAAGAACATTTATAACCAAACTAATTAGCAAACTCGGTTCAGGTGAGCGCCACATCACCTGACCGAGGTGCATTCTGGGGAATTGAGTCCACCAAAACTACAAATGAAAACAAAACACAAAATGGAGTCTGTGGGCGCTTTGGCGCCCTCTGGTGGTATTCCCTGACATTACCCCCCTCCCCACGGCGCGACAACGGAGCGCCCAACGGAGGTCAGTAATAAAGTTTGTCATCCGGAGTGCATGTACAATGTGAGTAACCATTGTGTCATGCAAAGATTTATTCCAAAGTTCAACTGAGATACATATGAAACTTCTGCAGTCCAATTTTTTAATACTGTTCAACATTAACTGTTCCAGTTGTAAATGGGAAACAAATTTGAGGCAAGCTGAAAAGCAGTATGTTTGCACATCTGTATATCATATCAATTTAATTTAGTTCTCCTTTATTTGTATGTACAGTGGAACCTCGGATTGTGAGTAACGTGGTTTACGAGTGTTCCGCAAACTGAGCAAAGATTTTAAATAAATTTTTAATTGGAAACTGAGCAAGTATTAGTTTATGAGTGCCAAGTATTATGTATCACGCATGCGACTCTTATTATGTATTCTCACGCGAGTATCATTAATTAATCATTAATTAATTAAAACAAACAGTGTTTGCATTGTGTATGTTAGTTGTGAAACTTAAAAAGCGAGGTGGGGGGAGCGAGGAGGAGTTTTACTGTTTAAGATGAGGTGAGAGGCAAATTCCACACACACACACACACACACACACACATACAAATACCTGCGCACACAAACAGAAACACTTATCTGTCAGGATTTATTTGAACTTTTAAAAAAATATTAATTGCATATTTTAATTTTATATATTGTATTAATTATTTTTATGTATTTATTGTTTTGGGCTGTAGAACAAATAATAAATTTTTTCATTATTCCTTATGGGAAAATTGTATTTGGTGCATGAGTATTTTGGAATACGAGCCCGCTTATGGAACGAATTATGCTCGTAATCCAAGGTTCCACAGTATTACTGAAATACACCTGCCTAACATACTAGCAAATCATATACAGTGGAACCTTGGATTACGAGCATAATTTGTACCAGAAGTTTACACTCATAAACCAAATCTAATTTTCCTTTAAGAAATAATGACAACTCAAATTATTCGTTCCACAGCCCCCCCCCCCCCCAAAAAAAAGAATAAATACATAAAAATAATTAATACAATATATAAAGTATATAGGAATGATGTATAACTAAAGCAAATAACCACAACTACCTTGAAGATGTTGAATTTCAAATATCCAACCCTTTCTGTTTTACAACAACAAATTAAAAAACAGTAACACTTTTGTGTAATAATTATAATGAATTGATTAAAAAGCAAATATGATAAATCTCACAGCCTTAAATAAATACAAAAAGAAAAAAAAAAAATTAAAACCAAAGCACCCTAATCTGGGTTGGCAAACAAGCCCAGGTTGCAGGTTTTGTGCAACAGCGTCATTTTCCTCTTCAATCATTTGCTGTAAATTATGTTAATTTCAATACTATAGTGTTTCTTTGCATCAGAACCACCATCTTCATAATATTTTATAATTTAATTGGATCATGTTAATACTCACTCACTAACTCTCACACTCACTTTATACCTTTTTAGCCTTAGAGTCACAGGGAGCATTTAGCCTATCCTAGCAGACTTAAGGCACGAGGTTGGGTACACCTTGGATGAAATGCCATACTCACTCTTAATATTAATTCTTATTAACTAAAGCATTTAATTAGAAATGTAATAAAACTGATTTTAGTATAACCAATAAATCACAACCTTGATGAGAATATAAAACAAATATGTAAATTGCACTTAATATGTTATTAAGTGCTAATAAATGCTTATGACGCTATGTTTTCTTCTTTAACTTTTTAAAGATCCTTTATATCAAGTGTCATGGAACTTCTAACAAGTTAGTTCCTCTTAATATTTACATAAAAAAGGTTTATTCATATTCATTCACATTACTGAAAAATCTCTGACTGGAATAATGTGCTGAGCAAATAAAGAAGTTAAATAAAAGTCTAGTCATAGAAAACCTCCCCATGAATCAACCCATGTCATTATTATGGAAACAATAAAACACTAAGATAAATCTGCCATTTGCCCATAGCAGCTGGAGCTATCAAAACTGATGTAACAGAAAATTATATCTTCTGCTAAATCTTAATCAAGCATTTAACAGTATCGTACTATATGTTTCGTTCTTTTTTCCAGTGTAGTTCAACAGGCAGATGAACTTAGATTGCATAATAATAAATGTGAATTCTAAAATTCTAAAATGCTAATCAGTTATGAAATACACATTTGCATGGTATGACTCACAAAGCAATTTAAATACATTTTAAATTAAGTGATTATGAGATGCACAAAATGTAATTCGTTTATTTTGCTTTGTAACATTTGCACATTAACTTGGTGAGTTAGTCCACAATTCTAATTACAATACTAAACCTATTTATTTAGCTAAGCATTTTTGTAAATAAATTTGCCTTAGGTAAAAGAGCAGATCTGGGATACTGGACATAGAGTATTATGATGAACTGGTATGTGTAGATGCTGTCTTCCCCACTCTCATTGATCACTCAGGTTTGTTGACAGTAAAGTGATTGATTGCTTTACATCTCTGGGAGCCCTCATGTCTGTATTTCCTTCTTGCTCTCCCTTTTAGTTATGCTGTCATAGTTACTCCTGTCGAAGTCCCTGCTTGCACTCTGCACTCAATATACATTCACCTTATACATTGTGTGACAGTGAACATATCTAACTGTTATTTCTCCTACTCTTCTGCTCTCTCCTCTCTCTTTCCCTCTCACTCTCTTTCCCTCTTCCTGTCTCTCTGTCAAGCTATGCATGTCGGTCCTGAATTGCCAGTGATCCAGACCCCCTCTGCCCTCTGGACCTGTCTGAATTGTTCTGGTGTCCCGCTTCTGTTGGAGATCTTGTCGTATAGGTGCCCCATGTGGTGCCTGGGTATGGTTCCATGTTACCGTGAAGATGGTCCTGGAATCCATATTAACTTAAACACATCTCCTGTTATACTGAACTTCCAGTCTCGCCACAGTATGACTGCAGAACAATTCCTGCTATTTGTTATCACCCAAATGAAGATGCATTTCCTGTTGAGTCTGGGTTCTCTCAAGGTTTCTTACTACTGCTATCTCAGGGGATTTTTCCTTGCCACAATCGCCGTCATCTTCAGCTTCCTCATCAGGGAAAATCTTATCATTTTGATTCATACACAGTCACATTTCATACAAACTTTAATAATTCTTTTAATTGCATAAAGGTGCCTTGCGACAATGTCAGTTGTTAAAATGCTGTACAGATAAAACTGAGTTGAATTTAATTGAATTAGCATCCTGTCAAGAATGTACCCAGTCTTGTACCCCAACAATGGATTTTTTTATTCCAGAATTTCAATTGTGAATGTGTGGGTCTGGGGGCATGGATAATCATGACAAAGGAGGAATCATGAGGAGTATGATGAACCAACAAAAATAGGTGGTCAAAATAAATAATAGAGTGTTCAAATCAGGTTAACTCTAACAAGTGTAAATGAATGATATGACTGACTTAACAGTTAACTTAAAAGATTAAGCATCAATGACTACTGTATTTAATGACTACTCTTTTATTTTGTATTCATGCCCGTAGGTAGATTGGCCAAATATAAATTGCTTCTAGGATAAAGTGGTTATTGAAAATGAAGATTTAAGGAAGCACAACAAAAATAGTGAAAATCATAGTACTTAAATCAATAATGTTTTTCATCTATCAATTAATTATCCTGTTGGTTATTTAATTAAATTGTGAAAGATCTTGTTGCTGCATCCAAGAAAAGTAGACTATTTTGCATTTCATGTTTATTTCACTTATTTATAAACTCATCAGGCTGAATTTAAAACACCAATTAAAATTGGGGGTGGGTGAAAAGTAAAATGGTAATAGAAATTGGTAATAAAGTTCATACTTCTAATACAAATTTGTTGAAACAAGTTGTACGTCTACATTATTACATAAGGAAATTAGAAATGGAATGCACATGTCTACTGAAGAAATGTGTTTGGCATATTGCAGAGAGCCTCCTGAATCTGTGCCTCCACGTCTTTCAGTGTGCAAGGGTTTTACCTGTACACCTTTATGAGATCTTTGTTGTCCCAGCCAACGTTATGGAAAATGCTTGTCTAAAATAAAGCGAAATAAGAGAGACTCCAGTGACACTATAAGTTCTACAGTATAGCCATTAAATATTGCCTGGTTAATTTTTTTATCCAGCCTGTAGAGCAACGTTAATCGTTAAAAGTTTAAAACTATTTTATACCTAATCCTTACACACAGTTTTAACATAATAATTAGTTTTCCATAAATTTGGAAATATAACCATTCCATATGTTTATTAAATAATTCATATTTTTTCATATGTAACCATGAAAGGCAATATTTGAGTGTCCTTAAGAGCAAGTTGATTTTTAACTTATGAACCTTGGAATCATTAATGCATGCTGAAGACAAATAATGAAACTGATTCAGTCTAACTGTTTAATTTTTTATTTCTATAGCCTCCTTATTCAACCGATGTACAGCCTTCACTCTAGCTGAATATTAAAAGATAATATTCTACTTGTTTATGTAGAGAACATTTGTTCATAAATTGAAACTTGAAGATTATACAAAGACTGGAATATTTGATAGCCTGCTTATCTGAAAACAAAGTAACTATTTACTATTTATAGTTACATAGAAAGTGTATATAGTTATATACAAAGTGAAGTAAGTTATCAAAGTGACATATGATACAGTATTTGCCACTTCAGCATTCTTCATACATGCTTATTTCTAACGCTGTAAAATGAATGTTTGTGAGAATGAGTGCATTGCCTTTAGCCTGATAGTAGACAGTCCATTGCAATGAAACTCCAGTGTAGCTTTTAGTGGATGCCACACACAAACTTACTATTTATTTATTTATTTATTTTTATCATGGCTGTTGATAGTTGTTGGTGATGTAAAGTCTGGACGCAGCCCAAATAACAATTGGAGGGTATAATCAGGAAATGCATCAGGCATAAAAACTGTGCCTGTATGTGCACGGATTGGCTGGTCAGCTGTGGTGGCACGATTAGCATAAAAATACTACACAGTGTGGTATACATGCATCATACTCGATTCCCACCTTGAGGTCTGTGTGCATAGAGTTTACATGTTGCATGTTTTCTCCAGGTACTCCGGTTTACTTCCACAGTCAAAAAACATTAATATTAGGCTAATTGGGATTCCCAAATAGTGCATATAATGAAAAAAAAAAATACAATGGTGATCACCTTTGGCCTCCACGGTCCCTAGTTAGACTACAGACATTACTAGATGAATTGATGTAGAATTAAAGACCTGTCCTAACCCAACAGTTTGTTCTTAACACAGCAGTGTCTTACTAAAACATGTGTAACCTAAGGCTGAATTCCAGATTAAGAAGGAATTTGCCCAGTTCAATACAAAATGTCTGATATACAATACAATATATAACAAAGAATTAAATAAATCACATTGTTTTTCCAACATATTTTTTATAGTTTTACATATATAGTTTCAATCATATCCTTTGCTCATTTCAACTGGTAGTGTCTGGAAAAGATTACAAGACAGGATGCAAAAGAACACTTTATAGCGCTGGTCATGCTGCTGCGGAGATTTGGATGACTGTGTAAAGTCATAGAGTTTACAGCCCTCCTTTTTATGCATTGGCTTCTTACATAAAATTGGAACAAGGTTTTTGCACTCGTCTTACATTATTGGAGAAGTAACAGTAACACCCCCTCAACTTAATCTGGGATTTGCTGTATTGTGAAAGAGTGTAAGAAGAGAGAGAGGTGTGGTCCAGTGCTGACACTTATTTAGGGCTGAATCTTTCTCTTTCTGGCCAATTGCTTCACATCACTGCATTAATCAATAAGTGCACAGATTTTTTTTTTTGGTGTTATTGTTGTTAAGTGACTGTGACCTACAGCTGGATAAACACAGTATGCTTCAGTGATATCTGCATTGGTCATTTTAGGTGAGCAGCTTTTTATATAAAATGTTATTTATTTTACCGTTACCAGTTTTATATATGTATATTTAAAATCTTTTAGAAAATATATTTACTATATTCTGTATTGTGTAAGATGGCAATGCAAAGCCAAGAATTATGCATGTTTTATTGTATCCATTTCCTAAAACTGGATTGTTAATGATGAATATGATGATGGTGTTTTTTTCTAAAGCAAAAATAAAGGGTTGGGTTAATTACACTTCCATAAGAGTGCCAAAAATAACTTTTTATTGTTGCTGTGGTTTTTGGATCTTTATTCATTAAAGATGTATTAAGGTGCATACTGAGTACCTGTAGTTACCTTCAGAGGTACATCATGGTCTTTAAATTGTACAATTATGTACCTTAAATTAATTTTAATGCTGTAAAGTAAAGGTACATAGTACATTTGGGAAAAGATGTCTTTTTCATGGTGTCACTTGAGTGATAAGGAAACATAGAATTTTGTACCTTTATTTATAAGATTTCATTGACATTCATTTCATTGAATTCTTCACTGTAATTTTGCACTAGTGTAACTATGTTCATGATGGTAATGGATTATCATTGATGTATAGGAAACCTCTATTCACCATCTGATCTGTTTTTGTAAATGGACTTATGTGTTTTATGTGGGAGCATGACATTTTTAAATATAGTTTATATAATGTTATGAGATAAAGTAAGATTTCTTAAGACAATGTCAGCCCTAATTAAGCAGAGAAGAACAAATGTTTGACATAATATGACAAAACAATGGCTAGATAAAAAAAGAAGAAGCATGATAATGTGGCTCCGTTTCTACACTTAAAAGGTAATTTCAATCTGTGGAAAAAACATTAATATTAGGTGATGGTTTTATTTATGTTTTTTTTTCTTTTTTACTTTTTCTCATTAAGGAACACATTTGTAGCTAAGAGGCAGAAGAGATATGCAGTAGGAGACAGATATTTTTGTGCTTTACACATTACATCCTTCTCCATCTCACACAGCCAGAGCTGATTAAGACTTGGCTTGTGTTCTGTTAACACATACTCTAGCATGCTCCTCCTTATTCGCAGTTAACTTGAACTGTGGAACTAGAACAATAATACCTTCTGTGGAACTGATGTGCAAATACTCTTTTGGCAGCATTTGTTCTACTACAGTGGAACCTTGGATAACGAACATAATTCGTTCCGGAAGCGGGCTCGGATATTAAGACACTAAACTAAACTAAAATCAAAATTTCCCATAAGAAATTATTGAAACTCAAATTATTGGTTCCACAGCCCAAAAAAATTAATATATAAAAATAATGAATACAAAATATAAATACAAATTAACCTGAACTTTACCTTTTAAATTAAAAAAAAAACAATCCAGATAAATAAGCGTTTCCGTTGGTGCACGCAGGCGGTGTGTGTGTGTGTGTGTGTGTGTGTGTGTGTGTGTGTGTGTGTGTGTGTGTGTGTGTGAAGATAAAGTAAGAGGAGAGGATAAATGAGCCTCTCCCTCGTCTCATCTTACACCGTAACCTTCCTCCTCTCTTATTTGAGTTTCACATACACGCACATACAACAGAAACTAAATCTCTCTAATGGCACTGGACTGAGCGCACACTAACGGAATCACTGCTATAACGTAAAAATAAAACAAATTAACCTGCCTGCACTTTACCTTTCAAAACAATCACGACAGAGCAGTGTTACTTTGTCGAGCAGAGTGTGTGTGTGTGGGTGTGTATGTGTGTGTGTGGGTGTGTATGTGTGTGTGTGGGTGTGTATGTGTGTGTGTGTGTGTTTGTGTGAAGGCAACAAGAGGAGTGGTGTATGTGTGTGTGTGTGTGTGTGTGTGTGTGTGTGTGTATGTGTGTGTGTGTGTTGTGTGAAGGCAAGAGGAAAAAGGAAGAGGGTTGTGTGTGAAGGAGCATGGTGTCCAATTATGCGCTCGCACACAAAGTGCAGGCTGATACAGAGAGAGAGAAAATGGATCTTTAACCTCTCTAATGAGACCTGCTTTTGCTTTACACGTGCACACACACACGTGTGTTATAAAATACAGTACATGCACGCTGTACACACACACACACACACATACAAATATAAAATAAAATGTTTTATGTGCACACACATGGTTACAGCACAAAAAATGTTATAGTAAACAGTAGACGCGTACACTGATGTTGATTATGCCAGTGAGAGACGGGGAGAACAGCCCAGGGGAGACAATTACCCACAATTCCACAGCGCAAGAGAGAGAAAAACCATTGGCTCAATTGGGATCACCTGACGCTCTCTGTCAAAACAAGAAGCCCATGCATGATACATGATACTCGTTATTCGTAAACCAAGACTTGTTTTTCTTGTAAAAATGTATTAAAAATCTTGCATTAGATCTACTTAGGCACTTGGCAGATGCTCATATCCAGAGGCCATCACAATTAAATTAGATTCTTTCAATAGTTTTTGGGACAAAGACTATTGAGAGATGGTCAGCGCAGAATAACAATGCTTCATCTAATGGTAGAGAGTAGGGAGGGTGGTGAGGTGCCAAGTGATCCAGAATTAAAATTTTTGAGAGTTCTGGGTCACTGGACTCTGATGTCACATGCCTTAAATCGTTTACTAATTGGCTATGCATTACCTATGAGATGGTATAGTTACCCCTGTTTAAATACCTGTGACTATTGCATACGGAATGGCATTTTAGTCATAGATTTAGTATTTATTAGAGCATACAGTTTAGTAGTTTAGTGCGTAGGGTTGGATTTAGCCCTTGTAGCAGATTTAGCGCCACCTCCTGTATGGAAGTTATGGGAGTGGCGCAGTGGTACAAAGTGGTCACCATGCTATCAACAGATCAAGTGTGGGCGGCACAGTGGTGTAGTGGTTAGCACTGTCCCCTTGCACCTCCAGGGTCTGGGTTCGAGTCCCGGTCAGGTTCGATTCCCATCTTTGTGTGCATGAAGTTTGCATGTTGTCCCTGTGCTTGGTGGGTTTCCTCTGGATACTCCGGTTTCCTCCCACAGTCCAAAGACATGTAGGTTAAGTTAATTGGCATTCCCAAATTGGCCGTAGTGTGTGTGTGCGCCCTGAGATGGATTGGCACCCTGTCCAGGGTGTACCCTGCCTTGTGCCCTAAGTCTTCTTGTGAGTGAGATTGTGTGTGGTATGCAACCGGTCTATTAATAACTTTTCTTATGATGCCGAAAAAACTTGAGCATAAACTTGCTTCCTTTTCATATTTGTAAATGTTCCTCTGTGTCAGTCTTCAATTCAGCTCATCCTTTTTAACCTGATGTGTTCACAGCTTTAGTCTATTTTGTATTGAGTGGTAGTACTTTTATCTGACTTCAGCATGTTGTGATGAATTTTTTCATATTTTTTAAATCATATTTTATTTTATTTTTATATTTCTGTGTTGTGTTTGTGGCTATTATGTAACAGGTTTTTCTTTGTGGCAATTGGACTCAGGAAGCCCATCATGTACACAGGAAGTACAAATTTCAGCTTTAATACAAAAGATTTGACAAAAGTGTAGCAAATTGTGTTTTTGTGTTTTACCGATTTTGTGAGGCTCATAAATAATGGAACACTTATTTAACATAATTACAAACATAATTACACAATGTTTGACAAAGTAAATGACAAACGTTTTCATTCTAATCTGACCTTTCTATTATTAAACATTACCAGTGGTTCAAACCTTGTTGTGAAGCATTTTTGACATAACTTCTACAATGACACATTTCAAAAGACAATGACACACCTTAGCCGAATGATGGCAACCTTCACTTGCATAGACACCTCTTTGGGCCTCATGTTGAGTGTTCAAGTAAAAAGCTACCAAATGGAAACGTAACACTCAGAACCACCTCCAGGCCGTTCATTTTCTTGAGCCATCGTGACTTCATTTCCAAATGTACCAAATGCCATAAAACTTAACCTTGTTCCAAAATTTATGGACCTCTTCTGTGGTCACAATTAACATTTCCTTTATTTGATTCTTCCATGCAGAACTTGCCTATGCAAGCAAAACAACCTTCTTGAAGATCCTTATTTTTATCTAGGTATTATCTGGACTTTCTGGCTAGGATATTGGCAGTTTGTGAATGTTTTCTTGATTTTTCGGCCCTTGCCTTACAGAGTTCACCTTAACACTGAAAATATTCATTTGAAATGGAGATTTTACTGTGCATAATAAGCAAGCTTGAACTTGACAATTTAGCTCAGGCTCTCTGCAAGAATTTCAATAAATATGGGATATTTATACAGCATGTAAATTATGTACAAATATTTCTAATTGTTTTATATTTATCCCTTAGATCACTGAGGCCATGGAAAAAATAAAAGGACTACTGCCTCTCTTTATTTTTGCACTAAGTTGTTGTGTGAGCAGTGCACAGGAAACAGATTTGTCCACAGGTATGTAACTTGCATTAAACATTTGTTGTATGGGAGATGGTAACAGAAAGAATACAATAATTACATTTTGTCATATCTGGTCTTGTTCAACCACATGATAACTAAAAAACAGGCTATTTAAAATCCTAAATTAAAATATAGTTGCAAGCAACAATGTCGGGCCCAAACAATGATAATTTTAATTTTAAAGCATCGCCACCGCCAAACCGTTTGAAATATCAAAAATTCCTCCGCAATATGTTTCAAAGGCTTTTATTGACAATTACATGACATTTATGCAGAGGGTCAGTATTTGCAGTGTTGGCCCTTCTTTTTCAGGATCTCTGCAATTCGACTGGGCTGCTCTCAATCAACTTCTGGACCAAATCCTGACTAATAGCAACCCATTCTTTTATAATCGCTTCTTGGAGTTTGTCAGAATTAGTGGTTTTTTGTTTGTCCACCCGCCTCTTGAGGATTGACCACAAGTTCTGAATGGGATTTCAGTTTTTTAACATTAGTCACACTTACCCAGGCAACCCAGCCAGGGATGATGAGCCTCCTGCTTGTGTCTAACTAACTTGTGTAGTCCATGGATATGCCTCACTGAGTCATCTATATGCCTTCTCTGTGGTGTCTGTGATTTTCCTAATTACTCTCTTTTTGTGCAGTCCCCTGATTTAATAGATAAAATGTTACCAATATAAAGTGCATTAGACACTTGCACATTAACGCAAAAAATTGTTTGATTGGATGGCTGGTTAAAAGCAGTGCATCAGGACAATTATGTGCCTCAATTCCAATGCATTTAAAAGGTTGGTTATGTGATGGTGTTGTAACTAAGGGACTACAGGACCCAAGGATGTTAAACATAAATATATTATAAAATAAAATATAATAATGAAAAACAAATTGACTTACGTAAAACTGTTCCGAGATACAAGCTTTTGTAAAACAGTTACTGTAAGTGTAGGAGAACAGTAAAATTATTAATTTATTTATATTTAGGGTAAATACCGTGTAAATACTCATTAATGCTACTCAAGTAGCATTTTTTGCCACTTTGTCTAGCACTATTCTTGAGTGCTCTGTGGTCTGACTGGACTGTAAAGCCTCTGCATGGGTTGCATTGGGCCCACCACCCTTTGTTTCAGCATTTGCTTTCTACCACCTCGTATTTGCTCATCTTTTTCTCCAGTCTACATTCCAGAGAACCATCAACTCCAGAAAGCTGCTCCAGAACAATGCCTGGCCTGAGTGTGGCCACTGCAGTGGTATCTGGGAAATTAAGTGGCTCGCTAGGCCGACATTTATTTCCCAGTGCCTTTTCATTGCCATGCCCGATATGGGTATGCTTGGTATGCTTTGTTGTTTGGTGCTGCTGTATTTTTTTTTAATTACAGTTCATTCATAATTTAGCATTATCATACTACAATTTGTTTGATGATCTGAATCATTTAAAAAAGATTTAAATATGCAAAAACAAAAAATTTAGGAAGAGGGCAAATACTTTTTTCCCCTTGTCTATATTAGACCAGTCGAAAGGTTTTTTGTGTAGTTACTGTATATATACTGAAGGATTCAAATATTGGTATTAAGTTTTATATAATTACAAAAATTTGGTAATTATAAGTAACAACAACAACAATAGTCCACTGTTATTGAAAGACATTTACAAAACCCAACAAGCACCATGATGAAACTGGCTCTCATAAAGACAAGAAAGACCAGAACATAATCCTGCTGCAGAGATTAAGTAAATTTAGAGTTACCAGCCACAAAAATCAACAATTAACATCACCTCAGATTAGACTTATAAAGAATAAGTAGCAGACACCTCTCAATATCAACTTCAAACTGTTTATTGCATTATAACATTAATTAAACCATGTAAATTATATTTTTGTGTTTCCAGGATGCAAGGCTAATTTGGCTGACATTGTGTTCCTCGTTGATGGCTCTGGTAGTATTGGTGATGCAGACTTCATGAGAGCGAAGCAGTTTCTACGCACCTTTATAGTGGGTCTCGACGTTGCATCTGATAAGGTCAGAGTAGGAATCGTACAGTTTAGTAATAACCCCCAAGTCGAGGTCCTATTGGGGCTGTATGCAGACAAAAATGACCTTCTGGAGAAGGTTGACAAACTTAAAAAACTAGGAGGAGGGACTGAAACTGGAAAAGCTCTCCACTTCATCCAAAGCAATTACTTCAAAGACCAGTCAAATGCCAGCGAAATCAGTCATGTGGCACAGATTACTGTGGTGATTACAGATGGTGACTCTGATGATAAAACAGAGAGTGCTGCCACTGAGCTACGGAAAAAGGGGGTGTTAATCTTCGCGATTGGGGTTGGTGCAGTTAGCACAACAGGGTTACAGTCCATTGCTAACCAACCACATCATCATTTTGTGATGAATTTCACGGCCTACGAGAAACTGCTAAATGCAACCAACAGCATATTAGACAAAGTTTGTATTATTGTGGAGGCCCAGCAAGAAGGTAATGTTGTCCTAATTTTTGACAGTGTAATGTTTTACTACATTATATAAATAATCATTTCATTACAAAAAATTTCACCACTACCGAAACCAATTATTCTACCATTGTAATATCTCTATTTCAGCTTTAGCTCCGAAGTTTGCAGATGTGTTCGTGCTGGTGGACAGCTCGGTAGAACAGACCCAAAAAGTGAAACAGTTCCTCCAACAGCTAGCGAATAATCTTACTGTTGGGAATGCATCCAATCGGATCGCTTTGGCTCAGTTTGGTGAAGATGTTTCATTGGAATTTGGTTTTGATGCTTACAAAACTACAGCTGAAGCAGTTGCATTAATCCGCAAATTCCGACTCAGAGGTACTGGACAGATCAATCTGAAAAAGGCAATTAATTATGGGCACACTCAACTCCTCAACCCAGAAGCAGTCAGCCGAATTGCTCAGGGTTACAAGCAGTACCTGCTGCTGGTTAACAAAGGAAAATATGATGACCAAATCCTTACAGCAATTGAAACATTGATGGATGAGCAGGTGACTCTTATCAACATTGACTTCAGCAAAGCACAAGCAACTGATCAGCAGAAGAATTATAGTAAACTACTGGTAGAAAGAACCATTTATGCTGCAAAAATAACTCCTGACACGATAGTAGACAATGTGAAAACCATCATTAAAACTGCAGTAAAGATTGAAGTAACTGGAGGTCAGTTTGTCTTTTATTTTTTGGATTTGGAATATATTACAACATAATTAAATGAAATGTAATCTGTATAAATTGATTGATTTAATTAGTTGATATTTCAAGGAAAAGGTGTTATACATATCAGACATCAATTGTCTGTGCAATACATATTACTTTATATATAT